>JAHZND010000516.1:0-33068 GCA_027744115.1 Acrocyrtus sp. NNG-2020 | reverse complement strand
ATAAGGTGTTTCAAACACGTAATTAAAAGTATTTGCAAGGGCTGAAAATTGCGTGAAAAAATTTCCCTATATGTGAGCACTGTGCAGTTACAATGTAATATAGAGAAAAAATATTTTTTTTCTGCGAGTCTTCTTTATTATCTCTAGTAAAAGTTTTTAAAATTTGCGCTTGGATATTATCCAATATTTTGGCAAATGGCTGAGCTACAAAATGCAATGACTGACATGAAAGGTTGAAATAGATTTATATTACAGTGCAGACTTTTTTTTATGAAAAATCTTGACTTAAATAATTTTAGAATTGCAGCTTTTGATTGTGCTGTCATAAGCAAAGCGGGGTACAGCTTCCATACTATTTTGGCAGTGACACGGCATGTCAAGCCACGGACTACACAATTCGAGAAAAAGTAACTTTGCCTTCAACCCTAGCTGGTGTTAGCAGTTCATGGTATTCTACATTTTATTAGAATTGTTCATGCTCGTGCAAAATCGTGCGGTGGCAATGAAGCTATAGAGAGTGGTACCGGTGGTCACGGGGTACATATAGCTCCTCAGCAGAGGAAAAGTTCACTTTTTCCATTGCAAAAAAAAATGATTTTTTTTCATCGTTTAAAATTCTACAATAGACTAGTTCAGTTCATACTTGACTAGGAAAATGCGAGAAGAAATGCTCCTATAGCAGTGACGTTAGCAATAACTCGCTAGAGAAAAAAATATTTTGGTTTTTGTGACTCAATTGCAGTTTTGCCTTCTGGTCTTGAATGAAGATATATAAGAAGCGAGGATTATTATAAGCGGGTTTGCAACGTGTACGAGGGCTGAAAACGGTAAAATTATTTAGAGTCATCGGTAAATATGCAAATTAAAGAGGAACAATGATTACCTGCGTAAAGTTTAATGATGACGATGAAAGAAATAAATGTATAATGAAGGGAGTTATTCTCTCTGTCTCTAACTATATTTCTCGCTGATGTTATCGCACATGTCATTATTACATTTTCTAAATTCAGGTTTTGAAATTAAGACTTCGTCTAGTTAAACCAGATTTTTTTTCAGAAGAAGTGGTTTCCCACTGTCTTGTAAGATGTCAAGTTGTGGCTAACGCTCGTCTAGCAAATTTAAGCAAAGAAATATGTGCACTGCACTGAAGCCTCGTCGCAAGACTAGGACTCTACCAACAAGATTCGAAATCGATTGTGAAGTTTCAAAAAAAATTGCAGGAATTTTATAGCGTTGCAGAAAAGTTAACTGGCTGCCTTCCGATTATTTTAAATTGCTGCGAAAAAAAATCGCAAAGAAATCTCTCTCTCCGTCCTGCTCTCATTTGGTTTGAAAAACCAGCAGAATTTTTTTTTCAGGATCATTTGATCACTTCTCACTTTTTCTTTTTTTTCTTCCCATGTAAAAATGAAAATAGAAAAAAAGCTAATTTTATTTTTATTACATATAGAATTTTTTTTCAGGATCATTTGATCACTTCTCACTTTTTCTTTTTTTTCTTCCCATGTAAAAATGAAAATAGAAAAAAAGCTAATTTTATTTTTATTACATATTTTAAAGATGAAAAAAGTACGTACGTAAATGAGTTTAAGCGAGAGCGAAAGAATGCGAGTGCCGTTATTATAGCAAATAATAGTAAAAAAAATTTGTTGAACCTACGCTCACTTGTCCCATTTTGCCTACATTAGATAGAGCGCTCCACACAGCTCCACACCAATTTTCAAATTTTCTGTTTTATAAATGGAAAAAAAGTGAACAAAGTCATTTCCTACATTTTGTTTACTTTTTTTGCTAAGTGAATATCGGTCGATATCTGGCTGCATAATCTCTGGTAAAAAGGGCTAATCTTATTTCTCAATTTTTTTTTAGAAAATAACTTATCAGAACACTTAAAATTAAAACATTTCCGCGAAGAAGTGGTAGCTATAAAATGCGCCTCTCATCCCAAATTCTAAATTTGTAAAGAGTACATACATATCATATCATCAAATCGTAAATTATGCTGTATAGTGCAGTGTGCAATCTGCAAAAAAGTTGCAATTCATTTTCGGACTTATTCAGTCAAGCTAAAGAATCGCCCTCTTTCAAAAAGTAAATTTCGTTGCAAGTTTAATGAAAACAATCCCATTATTTGAATGGCCCTTGGAATATTGCACACACACGTCCACTCAATCACGGTTGAGTGGCTCTGCCTACAACTATTTTACTCTTACTCGAATTTGAACTGAAGCTCGACACTGGGCACAAAAATTCGCAGTTTTTTTTTAAAAAAAGAGAATAAAAAAAGAATTGCATTTTTTTCAACAATTTTTTCTTCTTCTCTCATTCCATTTCAGAACTCTTCGGCATTAGTATAGCAGCGTGATGATGAGGAATATTTTTACCATCTGTTTTGCATTCATACTTTTTGCCCAATTAAACTACAATTTGCAGTTTTACAATCACGACACGGACTCGACATAGAAAAAAAGTAATCCTGCTTATATTTACGCATGTTGTACTTGCAAAAATTATTATTATTTATCGTAATTGCACTTATATGGAAGCACTTTGCGTTTTGAGGAAAGAGTCATTTTAATAGTCAAACAAGTCCCGACATGTTTACCCATTTTCAGCGATTTTTTTTGTAAAAAAGCAAAAATTACTTAAAATTCTGCTCGTGTTTTTCTCCTGTGTGAGATTAGCTAGAGAGCTTTTCAAGTTGGGAAGAGACGTGTACAGATTACAGAACAGAGATGGGGTATTTAGTATTTTCCTAGATTTTTAAAAAATTGTTAAAACTCGCGTCATATAGGCACTTTGCTTTTTAGTATTGTCGAGTGCCAAAATGAGTGAAGCTCAAGTGGAATTGCTTAAAAAATTTGATGTTCCTACTAAAAAAAGTAAAGGTTGTGCGAGATGGGATCTGAAAGAGAAATGTGATAAGAGGATGATATCATCGGCAGCATCACCACCATCCAATTAAACTCGGCTTCTAATTCATTTTTAAGGAACTACTTTAAAATGATAAGAGAATTGCACATTATACAGCATGTCTTTGGTCCAGTAGTGATGTGAACGTGCAGAAAAAGAGATGTTGGCTAAAAAAAATTAGGCGATTGTTTATCTTCACCACAATAAAACGGACTTGTAATCAGAGGAAACAAAAGATGCAGCTTGCAATTATGGAGTACCTAAGCTTTATAAAATAATGGTCAGGAGAGGAGAAGAGGGGGTGGTTTAAAAATGGCTGGTATTTTGTACAATGTACGATATATGCTTAATATGCTTACGTGGAAAAGATAAATATTTTTTTTCCATCCTAAATTATTCCAAATTGCTCGTTATCTTAGAGAGAAGCTTTCCACTTCAAAGCCAAGCATTTTTCATTCTCTCTACAAAAAATTGGAGGATTTACCTAGTAAGAGGCTGACATGACGCGTTTGTTTCTAGGACTGTTCTTGGGATTATAGGGATAATTAGTGTGCAAATATTTGCACTTCTAGAAAATCAGTAATGAATTGCATACGAAAATACGATGCTTGCTGTCGCTCTACTACTGCGGTGGTTTTTTCTTTGTTGGTTTTTGCGATGCGATGTGTGTGCTCATTCGGTATGTGAGTGACGACGAGTTTAGAATGAGAAGTGAAATGAGAATATTTTTTGTTGGCGATATGTATGTGTTGTGGTGTGGTGGCATATAAGGATCAGCTCATTTACTCATTTTCGTTTTGTTACGTGATGTGGCTAAACCAAAGCAAAATATTTCGATGGTAGTGGAGTGACACATTCAGAAAAATGCCATATAAGTCATGCTGCTTTACATATCTATGGAGGAAAACGCTTGTTTGGTGATTTTTTTGGTGATTTAAATGGGCAAATGTCTTGAAAATTGGCTGTTGTGGCTGCAAAAGAGCTGGACGTGTTGATTAGCCACTTAACACGAAAAACTTGATAAAAAGCCCTAAATGTCATTTAGTTTAACAATTCACAGCAAATATTTCATTTTCCACTTGTTAATCCCAATCACAACTGGCAAAATATGGCGTCATCACCACAGCCAAAAAAAATCCTCATTTATAACAGCCTTACCCAAATAGCGTAGGCTTTTACTTTTGTTTGCAAACTTGCTAGAAAAAATAGACGTCACTGTTTACGGTAAACCCATTACTCATTCGCAGTGATTTAGAGGGACGGAGGAGCTCTTAAAAAAGCGTATTTTTATAGAAAGTCATGTAAGGCGGAGGTGATATTGATGCGGATTGCGGAGTAGCCAATAGCGTCATCGTCATCAACATCATCACCACCTCCAAGTAAAGTCAGGCAGCAGCGTATTATGAGCGCATTAGTGGCTACCTAGTAAAAATAAACAAAGAAAGTATAAATTGGGCGAGAAGGATTTCGAAAGACAGTAAATCAGCCACTTTTATGAATTCGGCTATTATTAAGTGAAATTTAGGTCTGCCACTAGCGACTTTTAGTCCTCTAAACAGTGAACAGAGGATTTCACTCCAGTTTAATGACTCACACACGCACCGCACATGTTTCTAAGCTTGTTTGTCATCTCACTACCAACTACTGTTTTTCTTCATACGTGGCAGAACAAAAATAAAAAAAATCTTTTTTTCGGAGTGTACACGCCAAACAAACACGTGCTTATTCCTCCTGTTTTCCAAGCGTCACGCTGATGGGAGCAATGAACAATTTCAAATCCAATATTAGCCTCTCACAGTTTGATCACTCCTTTTTCCCAGGAGTGAACAATCTATTTATTTCTATTCACTTCCGAAGTGGAGCACACACGACACGACAGGAATACAAGACTCTTTGGATTGTTTCCCTTTTTTGAGAACAAGACATTTATAGTGCTTGTAAGACACGGCACGAACCGATTAACGATATCCGATTCGGCCCAAGCACATCCCACAGTGGGATGTTTTCTAGTCTGTGTGCCAAATTGCAAGCTACTCAACTTAACTCAATTGCTTTTTCTGCAGTTTATACCTTAACTAAAAAGCAATTTTTTAAAAATGGCTTTCCAGGTTGTTTAAGGTGGGAACTGAGCGGATGCTCAAAAAAATGCTCATTTTAGCGTTGCGTGCTGAAACCCCAAACAACGCCCGAGCTGCATGCAACTGTTAAGAAAAACAGGGCATTGCTCGATATTCATACAAACTGTCCTGTTTTTGTGTGAGCGAGCAAAGCGGACTCTAAACAATCATTAGGCCTTAATGAGCTGTATATGCATATAAATAAAAATTTTAAGGAAAAAAGGGCAATGAACGTGCCTGACAAAAACGCGAAGGTAGGTCCTTAATCTCCTGCAACGTATTTCTGCACTTGCGCTGGCAGACGTATAAAAAAATTGTAGTATTAAAATTTTTGCGAAATTCCTAAAAAAAATAGGAGTTAGCACTTACTTTCTGACTACTTTTTTTTATCTTGTGCATAATTAAATTAATAAAAATAAAATGCACCTCAAGCACGAATTAAAATGGAAGTGCAGTAATGTTAGTTGCTCACACAAGCACATTTTCGCAAAAAATTTGTGAGCACTCCTACACGTTTATGAGTATTTTTTTTACTTTTTATCTCACTTTTTTGTCTGCTAAAATTACACTCTTCCTCTATTCCTTTTTCCTATACCGCGCTATAAAATTAGCCATTTAAATTTTTTTTGGCAGGTGTATTTTTAAAAATTAATATTTTTTGCGACTACGAAGAAAATGATTGATGCTGTTATTTTTGCGATTACCCTCATGATTAGAGTTGGTCTGATAGATGGTTATTCTGTATTGCTTCCTCATTCGGCGAGATTAATACATGACAAAAGTTTTTATATTTTGCTAAGTGCACAAAAAGTACAAAACCAATTCATTTCATTGTAATCATAAGCATACCACTCACCACATCACTGCATTGCAAACTGGCTACGGTAGTCTTACAGCATGCAATTCACGCCCATAACAATCAATACGCAATGCGCGATTTCCTCCTACTGTAGGTGCACGCAGCACGATTTTTTTTTCATTTTTACGCACTCCACATTTTTCGCACTGCACCTACAACAATCCCTTGATTTATAGAAGACATAATTATTTGGGTTATGGAGGCATTGTTGCAGCTAATAACTCGTTGTAAAACTTCACACATTTATGAACTTATAATTTTGCAGTGCCTTGCGGCACCTGCTGTAGACTGCAGCTGCTATAATGCGGTAGTAAAACTTTTCTTTCGAACAACCAAACCAATTTGCTTGATTGTGAATTTTTGGTGGAAGAGATTATGGGCGAATGTCGAAGTTGTGCTAAAAAAAATCTGAAAATAGAGTGTGATGTCTTCATGTAGAAACTACAAAATGTAGCGCTATCAATTCAAACTAAAAAAATTGTCAGTAATGGGGAGAAAAAACGTGATAAAATCTAAATCAAATAATCCTTTTTGCCCCATCGTAAAAAACATACGGCTCATCATTATAAATTGAAAATGATGAAGGATTTTTCCTTCACTGAATGTCTCATAAAAATCACGCATTTTTACAAGTAATATATTTTCCTAGCAAAATGGATGACAGCAGATCAGTAACTTTTTTTTGAAAATTCTCAAAGTCGATGCATTGTTAAAGAGATTTATTTATTTATGAGGGACCTGCAAGCAGCCCCAGGGTCAGGCAGTGCTCGAGTGTTCTTCGTATTGACATTAGTCATGTCAAAGTAAAAATTGTAAATTGGACGACATTGTTATCCCAATCATATCATGTCAGCGAAAAGATCCTTTCTAAATCATTCTCCTCCATTATATAATCACATCCGAACAATCTCTGCCGATTTCCATGTTATTCAACATCAACAATGAGTACACCAATAACGTTATGTTTTATCTCATTTACAATGAACGCATCCCTGTACAATATCATTTCATTGTCGAAGCGAAACAGTTCATCATCATTCGCCTCCTCATTAGATCACGTAATACGAGGATGCTATTGTTGTCGGGATGATATGGGTTGATGATAGATTACTAATCAGGATAACAATGTGGCGTGCAGGAAATCAATAGCGCATATTTTCAACAGGTATGCATAGGCACATAAACATTTCATATTATGCATAACTTTTGTCAAGTTTATCAGATACAACTGTAATAAAAGGAATTTTAAATGTTCCCCCTTTTCCCAATTTAACTAACGGGTTTCCTATGTACACAGAGCTCACGAAGTGAAATGGACGCATATGAAACGAGTCTCTGTATGAAATGAAAGAGCAACAATCGGCCATAAAACCGTTAGAAAAAAAATATTTTAAAGGAGAATGTCATCGTCATCGTCATCATGTCTTATGATTTGGTTATTTTTGGCGAGGGTGGTGGTGGTGGAGTGATTGTGAGTGAATTAATGCGTTAAAATGAGTAGGTGGATAAAAAGACAGAATGGTCAGGGTGGTCGTGGTCATCTTTTGTTTTTATGGCATTCGTGGTCAGTTATATTTTTGCAATTAGTTAGGCTACGTCACCGTGAAATATGTGACGCTATATGTCCTGATTGTTGCATAAGTGTAGGCGGTAGGTGGGCTTTATACAACAATGCGGTCTCTTGTCTTTTTTTGCTGAGTGTACGTAAAAAAATGTAGCGCTAATTTGCATTAATTTTGGGAAGAATTTATGACATTGTCACTTTAATAATGTTTCGTAATAATTTGTTTCCCTTATTTACAGAGATGGGACTGATTTAGACTTAAACAATTCAAGCCTACTGGGTAGTGGAGGAGGAACTAGTACTCTCTCAAGAAACAGTTGGACTCGTACAAGTCTTCGGAAGTCACCTCAGAAGTAAGTTGACGTTGACGAGAAGCATTTTTTAAATGAAAATAGTTAATTAGTCGTTATCATCAAATGACTTCCATTCTGTTAATTTAATTAGGAGTTTATACCTAGTTGGAAAAATGTTTTTAAGTGTGTTTGTGGACGTTCACACGGGAAGTGGAAGTTACGAAAGGAATAAAAAAATATTAATTGGTCCTAAGCCCTATATGCATATAAATTTTATTTTTTAATAAGTTGAGTAGGTTTACTCTTGTTTGGCTGAATTGTACTATTAAACAGTTCATTTCTCGTTATTTAATGAATGGAAGCTGTGTGAAGACGTAGGGGGTGACATTAGGTGAAGTCAGGTCTGAAATTTGAATGGGAGCATGGGATGGGACAGTGGTCTGAATGGAATGCGTGGGTGAATTCTTCATGTACTGTACAGAGGATGTTGTGACATGTCATTAGCCATAGTTGTAGCTAAACTACCAGTTAGTTATGTTGTTCTTATCATTCCCATTCACACAAAAATATTTGAGTCCCATTTTATTGCAATAATCTTGAAATTACAAGTTTCGATGAGAAAAGTTCTCACGCATGATCGTGCATATTAAAATTAAGGGTTTATAAATGACTTCTTTCGAGCCTAAAAAAGAATCAATTTTCTGAAAACTGAAAAGTAGGACTTATCTGAATTGCTTAGATTAGTTAAATTGTGCAAATAAAACGTAAACTAGCTATAATCACAATTAAATTTAATTGTTAGTTTGTTAGTATTGTTGAGATGATATGATGAGATGTAAATTATTATACGATTTTATTTTTTTATTGCAATTTGTCTACGTTTAGCAACGGAGAAGCAATGGGCTATCGGCGATGGGGCTCGTTCCGCAATCCGTAAGTCTCCCACCAATTAACTGAAATTGTTTTCTTATCGTCGTGTAGTGTTTTATAGTGAGATAAATGCTTATCGTATGTCAACAAAATGTCTTAAATTTAAAATAAATTGCAGATCGGGCGTAAAGCGCACCCCACCTGTAGTCACCTCTTCAAATGCTCTCGCTAATCAACTGTATCGCAGCTCCAGTTTTCACTCTTCCGGACGTAGCTCAGCGGGAGACGCTGAGGAAATGTACTCTGACGGATCTCTCGAGGACGAAGTTATCGATCTCACCCATAAAGTGCATCACCTCGAGGAGAAAATGAACGTCTTAGCTGAAAACCAAAGCGATGCGGATGACCGCTACACAAGAGAAAAGGAGAAGAATGCAGAACTCTCCACCAAAGTCTTTATGTTGGAGGAACAGCTCCGAGAAACGGAGCTCCGCGGAGATGAAAAGCTTCGAGAAGAGCAAAGACGGTTTAAAGAATTTCAGAGCAGATGGGACAGGGAAAAGCAGTTGCAGAGCGAGAATTATGAGATTCGAGTCCACTCCATGGAAAAGGACTTGCTGCAGGCGAAGTCGGAAGGGCAGCGTTTAAAGAGTCAGTTGGAAAGGGAAAGAAGCGAAAAGGAGTTTTTGAATGACAAATTATGCGAGCTGGAAAGAGAGCTGGGCCTTGTCAGGGAGGAAAACAGGTCGTTGACTGAGCAAGGAAGGAGAGATAGAGATCAAATGGCTGTGGAGTCGCAGGTAAACGAAACTTTCCATTCCGGAACCGGATTTACGCAAACACTGTTTAATTATAGTGTGCCAGATTTTGACTAATAATGGATTTATTCTTAATTAAAATTAATAATAGGCATCACAGCAGGCACTTTTGGAGCTAAAAAAGGAAATGGAAAATATGAGACAGTTTCAAATTCAGAATTCCCCCAGCTCGCTGCGGAGTTTGAGGCATGAGGACAGTGCAATTGAGGAGGAGCTCTTAGAGAGTCAGGAACTCAGGTCGAGAGTGAAGGAGTACGAGGAGGAAATAAAGAGATTGCGAAAACTAAATAAGCGTAAGTCAAACTGATTACTGATATGTGGATTGTTGCAAAAAACATAAAGAGCGAGAAAAGTATGGTAAAAATTTTGTCTTGAATTTGCAGAGTTGCAAGAATCAAACGATGAACTGAATGCTCAGTTACTAAACAGAGGGTTGGAGGAGGGTAGGACGCTTCTCACCACAATCAACTCTGTGCCGGCAGGGGATAGTTTGGCTGCTGAGTTTGAAGCAATGTCCCAAGACCAGGTAAGAAAAAAATAAGCCCTTCGTTTACTCTTTTTTACGACTCCTTTTCACGTTTTCGTCTCATTAGGTGCTTTCAACGATGACATTATTGCATGTTGTATATGAGGAATTTTAGACTTCTCTCGCATTTTTCAGAATAATTATTACTACTCCTCATGTAAAATCTTTTGTACAATAATTAACTGCAATTTCATATTTAAGCAGGCGTACTTACCGGTTCAGGGGCTCTTTTAGCAATAACAATTTTCTTTTTCTCAGTTTTATAAAGGAGCATGAGCATGCACTTTCCCTTGTAAATAAAATGTAAAGAAAAAAAAGGTTCCGTTTGAATTGTTATGAGACATGTGGATTTTATTTTTTTTCTATCCTAGACTGCCCTTGGACTGTACGCGGACTCAGAGACGGATTTAGTCAAGGTTGTACTAAAGTTCAACTAGTTCATTAATTTCTGAAGGAACTAATAGCGAAATTTTTTTTGCACTACTGAGGCAGTATTAAAAAATATTCAAAGCTTACTCGAGCATAATTAACAATGCATGATTTGCATAAATGCGTGTAAAAAGAAAGCTGCATTTTTAAAGAGACTGAGAAAGTTTAATTTTTAAGGCGTAGAAAAAAGCAGGTTATATAGTTAATCAGGCTAATTGATTTGGTCTGATGATGAGTTGTAATTAAATTTAAATGTGTTATTATAATTTATTTCCTATTTTAGGTGAAGAAAGCCTTGAAGGAACAAGTGGAGGTTAATGAGCAACTCCGCGCTTATATTGACGGCATTCTCTTAATCATCGTTGAAAACAATCCGCAACTGCTAGAAGTGAAGAACAGTACGAATGGAGGATGCAATAAGAGCAACGGGACATCCGCGAGCAACGAAACCGTTGAAAAATGCCAGCAAGAGCAGAAGCCCTCCAATACCAGAATAAATTTTAGCAATGGCCTTAGCAAAATCTCTTTCAGAAAGTAAAAGTTGATTAGGGAAAATAATTTGAAAAATAATGATTTTCACATTTGCATGCTAGCTAATAAAACTGACATTTAAAACTAGCTGTATAAAAAAGGCAGAAATGATGATATAATGAGACTGATAGTTTAAATTTAAATTTGGAAAAAACTGTTTCCGTCCTCCCTGACAAGTGCTATTTTTATTTTGATTGACAAAAAAATAATTAAAATAACAGCAGCGTTCCCAACGTAAAAACCTTTCACTTTTTAGCATACTAGAATTATGCCAAACTGCACAGGAATAGTCACTTGACCCAGTTGAACTCGTCAGTATTTTGTGAGGCAGTCAGTCTTGTCCCATAGAATTCAGATTAATGTGAAATGTGGATTTGCCATATAGTAAGTAGTTAAAAAAATTAAAATCAATTTCCGTGCTAAAAATGCCTTTTAACACAACTGTGTACATCTTTATGTAAATTGTCCGTCCACATACAGATCGAAAGGTTTTTTTTACAAAGCTAAACTATTTCTCTATGTATATATGACCAAACTAAGAAAGGAAATACTTGTAATTTGTAAATACCTAATTTTAAATCAAGAAACGTGTTACATCGCGTCCAAAGATTTGCGATGTGGAAATAGTACACAGCATAAAATATAGCATATGAAATTAAAATATCTAATTTAAGAATGGCCGGCGCAGACGATAAAGATTTTTTTGCTTAACGAGTCAGTTTGATATATGTGCGTAAGTACGGAGGAGGAGGACTATTACTATGTAATTTGCAATGATGTAACTAATTAATGTCAACTACTTCATGATTTCGATAATAATAAAATATACGACTACGGAATGTTTGACTTCGCAGCTAAATGTGAAAATGTTAAACTCATTGTTACAATTACTCATCCCGTTAAGATTGTCTTAGCTAGTAAAAATAGCAACCAATACACAGATAAACCATACACATTATCCAAACTTTTATTCTTATCAGTCCTAAGAAATTAGCACAGACAAACTGTTACACAAAATTTTGAATTAAGCATAAGTAGATACCTATTATTTTAAAACTTACACAGAAACATGACGCATTCAACTGGAATATTTACTATTGCAAAAGCAAAAATTATAACTGAATAGTAACGATGAAAGATACAAAATAAGCAGACATTTGGTAGGAAAAGAATTTACAGGGTACTGATTATGTACGTACAACACTGTTTAATTCATTAAGGCTAGTGTATAATATTCTACGTACATAGATTACTGAAAGTTATGCTTGCTCATTATGCTACTGCCGGTGCCAACTATTGGTGCTGCCACAGGATTTTTCGAAGATTCGCCCGAAAGTGATAGTGGTGGCGATGGTACAAAAACTGCTCCATTTGCATGACTATTGAAAGCTGGAGGGTATTTACTGACCCTGCTGGTTTCGGCAACTTCACCGTTCTTTACCATCAAAACAACACTCTGGAGTTCTTCGATGCTGGTGCCGATGCTCTGAACAAGGTCCCGGTAGTGTAAAAGAGTAGTGTCGTGGGTCTTTAATAGTTTGCTTAATACCTGATTAACATTCTCATTCGTCTTCCTTAGCCCCGCCAACTGAGTCTCCAAATACTCTAGCTCATCATCATATTCTTCCATTGTTACTTTCACTTCCTCCACCTTCTTCTGCATCTCCATTTGATCTTGGTAATTCTTCCCCAGAAGCTGTACTTGATGAGAGAATAGCTTCTGAAGAAAGCAGCACATTGTATCCACTTTCTTGTTCATTTCATTTCGGAACGCATTACAATCGCAACACTTGACATTTGTCCCCAGGGTGGTAGTTGACGTTGCCGATCTATGGTGTGTCTGCGAACTACTTCCGGCTTCTGAAGGAGCAACTTCTATTTCCTGCAAATGGAAAATAAGAATAATTAGACAAAAAATGGTTACACAAATTATGCAGTATTAGCAGACAGAAAGTTTTCAACAGCTCTTTTACCTTTTTACCCTTGCTCGCAGTTTCCAAAAGATTTTTAACATTCAAATCCCCGATTCCAAATGAGCTTCCCTTTTGACCGGCAACACTCCCTGTAGACAGCGCCTTCATTTCCTGCATTAAGATAACAATTATTACTACTCAGCAAGAACAAAATTTTAAAACTGTCTTTTAAAGTAGCATAAAATGCATTTTATTTTATCACATACAGTTATAAACGTTTCATAACTCTCCACCATTTTATTCATCTGCTGAGCGTATGCAAGAGCCGAGTCCGTTTTGCTTTGAGTAGACACCAAACCTCCGTCGGATATGGTGGACATATCCGACTCATTGTCAGATTCTGAATCAGACATCTTACCAGTAACTTCCTCCTAACAGCTAAATTACAAAAAATTACTTAACAACTGACAGAACCGAAGTCGCACAGCCTTCTCACACAAAAAATGCTGCAAATTAATGTATCTATAAAAATGGGTTGATGATTGCTGGTGTGTAGCAAAATAATTTAAAAGATAAGAATGATTTCAAACGTAAATATAATTGGGTTGATGATTGCTGGTATGTAGCAAAATAATTTAAAAGATAAGAATGATTTCAAACGTAAATATAATTATTACTAAAATGATGAGATGAGAGTGAATTCTCTTGAAAAGGCGCAAAATCAATAAATAGCCAAGCAGGGTATCCCACTTGCATTATTGTCAAAATGCATTAAACGCTTTGGCTTATCTTGTCCTGCTTTTGTTCTGGAGTCCTATAACAACGACAAAACACAGTCAGATTCAAAGGCCTTCAGTTTTTTGTGCCAAACCCCGCCGAAAAATGCAGGACCTATCTATACTAATCGTATCTTCTTAGTTCCCTCACTATTGTGGACAACTGGATTCTTCACTTCCAACTTCTAGTCTCAGACTCAGTCAGATTACTACTGTAAAGTTTACTGTCCGATTGTATGCTGTGGTATGATACAACCTACGCACTCGGGCACCTTCCATCTTCTCTCCCAGATTGCTAAAAATAGATAATAAAATGAAACTGTCGCACTGCTTGAATTTAATTTGAATAAGAAAAAGTTCGCCTCAGATCAGATTCCTTTCCAATCTTATCGTATGACAGGTATGGAAAAAAGGCCTGATTTTCTCATTTCTAGACACGTAGTAACTACGCCGTAGTTGCAATCGGCGCCATAAAAGTGAGCTAAAAGTGAGCAAAAAGTGACTAGAATTAGAAATGTAGCTCGGAAACGCAAATGATTTGATTATTTGTAACATGGGATGGGAAGATTAGGAAGATAAAAAAGCAAAAAGAACGAAGTTGTTTTTGTTTTCCTATCTTCATCTTCTCTACTTTCGGTTACCCAAGCTGAAGGTGTAAAATCTGCATTTAAATTGCAATTAGTGATAAATCAGCATTGGATAGTTTGACAAATTAATTTGCATATTTTCCTCAGGAGTTGTTCTGTGTTTCAGTCTGAACCTTTCAGAGTCAAAAATGTAAACCTTGGCCTGGTGGCAGTTGCTTGACCGCTTTTGATAAAAATGTAAAGAAAAAGGAAAATACTGATACTGAACTGATATCAGTCAATTTTTTTCAAGCAAATGCAAATTCAAACAAAGAAAAGACTGCGCCCTGTCCCATCTACCGGCAGCTCAAGCATCAAAATAGAAGATCTGCCTATCACTTATCCTTTCTAAGAATTAGTCTGGAAAACTAGATTATTAGCATAATTATATTAATTATTCATCAAACAATGAGTCATTGAACTTGCACATTTAAATTGAAGTTTTTTAATAAGTTTCTCGTTCTCACTTTAAATCTGCCACAATATAAAACTTGATGAACAAGAGAGATTATCACTATTTCACTTTTTCATAGGAAAATTAAAACGCACATTGCTAATTTCAAAGCAAAGTAAGCACAATAAAATCTAAACAGTAATTAGCTAATTAATTGGTATGCAATTGATATTTAGACCGAAAAATTTACAATTATTCGAACAGTTTTTGATAGTCGGTATAATAAAGAGCATCGAAATCAGTGTTTATGGTCCCACCACCACCTGCATTGTTACTGTTAACTCTACTGTTGAAATACTGATGAGCTACACTGTTCGCCACGTTTGGGCTAGCACCTAAGGGATAAGGTGGAGGAGGGGGATGGATGACTCCAGCTCGCTCATTTGTCTTTAGGCATCCAGGGCAAAGGAGTTGCTCACGAAGACGTTCCACAAACTCTCGCTCCCTGGCCACTTCCACTTTCTCCTGTCTCAGTCTCTGCTCCCAAATTCGGAGTCGTTGTTCCGCTTCCAGGAGCCTTTCCCTCACTGCTAGTTTTTCCTTTTCCAGTTCCCTCATTTTTATCTGGGCGTCAGCAGTTAAATGAACTTCCTCTCTGCGAACAGACTCAGTCTTCTGCTGAAGCTCCTCTGTCTCCTCCAGCTTTGTTTTGAGGTGGATTTCCAAACTTTTTAATTGGTCCTTCTCTCGCTGGAAGTCCAGCTTTTGCTTTTCTAGCTGGACTTTATCTTCCGATACCTTCCTCTTTTCTACAGTAATTTGAGCCATTGACTCGGACATTGCATGCCTTTCTTCTCTCAAAAGCTTCATTTCCATTTCCGCCTGAGTTTGATGCATACTCGTGTTAAATTGATTGAGTAGATTTTCAGGATGTGCTGGACCGGAAATGAGACTCAGTTTTAGCTGAGAGTTGAGGTCACGTATGGACTGCGAGATTGATTTCAATTCTACTTCAGTAGCCGTACTAAACTTGTGTGATGACTCTTGACGTGTTTCGTTCTCCAGAAGGATACGCTTTAGATCTCGTCTCATTTCTTTTATATGAGTGGTGAACCTCTCTCGTCGCCTCTGTTCATCCTCCCGATCCCCTTCCAGAACTTTCACCAGAGGCTCTAAGCAAATCCCATCAGTAGCCTCCTTCGCCTTCTTCTGAAGTTTTTGCAGTTTGGCCAGTTCTCCAAGAAGTACTTTGTCAGATACTGGAAAATATTTTCACAATAAATTAGAGTAAAATATTCTTTTAAATGTAATAAATTATCAATTAACTTTACCTTCCAGTTTTGAAACAATTTCTTGGCTGATAACATCCTCCTTCCTCTTTACTATTTTTTCAATTGTCTCAAGCTGCCCCAAAACTTTCCCCTCAGACTTTACAAGACTTTCCTCCACAGTCTGAAGGGAGTGTTTACTTGCACTGGATGATGACACTTCCATTAACTCTGTCATATTTTGCTTAACCTGATTTAGCAAATTTCGCCAGGCGTCATTCATCAAAGTGAATCTTCGTCCAACCGACTCATCCATAGATTTAGCAATTTCCACAAGCCTTTCCTCCTTCGTCTCTTGGTGCTGCTTTGTCCTATCTAGAAAATCTAACAGAACGTTCTCGACCTTTTTTGAAATCAGCTGCACTGTTTCTTCGCTCATTCCATCCCCGGCACTCGACTTCTGGATGATATCCCGAGTTGTTCCAATACTTGCATTTAATTGCTCCGCAAGTGTCGCCAAAGCAGTTACGTCTTGGTGACCGGAATCCTTCTGCGTTTGTCGGTGCTCCATCTCTACGATTTCATTTTTGAGGCGGTTCAGTCGTCCTTCATATTCCACCTGCATCCCCTTCATTTCTTCCTTGAGAAGTTCTTCCTTCCGCCTGTTTGCTTCTGAAAGAAATTCCATTTGTTCCCTATAGCTTTTCTCCAGCATTTCCAGCTGATTCATATAGAGTGTCTTTAGTGAGGATCCCATTGTTTTTAACTCTTCTTCGTTAATTAAGTGACTAGGAAGCTGAAGAGTAGAGGACGGTGCTGCGATCACATTGGCATCCTTTTTTAAAACTTTTTTCTTGCCTGGAGCTCCCCCAGTTTGCTGACTAGGTGATGCCGTGGGTGGTGCGGTTAGCGAAAATGACTGGAACGCGTCTGGAACTTTGTTTGGGATGGATTGCTCCGTAGGAAATACGGAGGGCCCTGCTGGTAGTTGTGATGCTGACCCTAACCCTAATAAGGAAGCTGATGTTGGTAGTGGTTGGTGCTTGGGAGGTACGGCTGACCTAAATTCAGGAATTCCGCCAGTACCAGAAGGAGCCGGGTCTTTACCAAGTTGGTCCAAGAATGAACTAGAGAATGACGACTTTTGGTGAGGCATATCCTGACCTCCTAGTGACATTGGCGGAGTTGCCGGGTTCGAGTCTAAGCTACCAAATCTGCTCTTCTGTGACTGTAACTGAGACATTGGTTTCGATTGTGGTTCCATCGGCAAAGGGGCTGCAGATTTCACAGCAGATCTTCTCCCACCAGTTTGACGAGAAAGACCAATATCTTTGAACAAATTATCTTCCTCCTCTGAAGAGTTGTTGTTTCCGGCCGGATTCTTTCCCGCGTCTGCATCTGATAACATTGGCGCCGCAGCAGATCGCCTTTGAGTCGGTAAAGATATAGGCGGCGATGCCGGTGGAGTTAGTGACGAGTGACCTTGCAATCCCAACCCCAGCCAGTCATCTTTCCCTGCGCTGGATGCTCCAAGTGAAGCCGCAGATCGAGCGCTTCTTCCAGTAGGTGGAAGTGGAGGTTTCCCAGCAGTTTGTGATTGTCCTCTTTGCTGCCCATCAGAACCAGAACCAGCCAGGAACATAGTGCGAGGATTTGGATTGGGAGGAGGAGGCTCCTTCGGCGGACCACGCTGCATTCTCGATGCTATTTCATCTGCTGTTGGTTCATTCCCCTCCGAAAACCGAATCTGACTTACTGCCACCACTCTGGATATTTTTCTATAGGAAACATTATAAATAATAACAAATCTATAAAATTATCAGCTCCTACATTGAAATAAAAAAAGCAGATCACAAATTTCTGAAATGAACCTTCTCTACTGAAGGAGGTTCACCTCCAAGATTTGCAGCGGCCTTCTCTTTTGCTTTAGACCCAGATGAGTCAATGTCCTATAATTGAAATTAATTTGATGATGTAGCAGTGTTTATCGGCAAGTAGATATGTACTATATACCTAAATTAAGAACAACTTAACTTACTCCAAGAAGCTCATCGATGTCGAAGTCATCATCATCAAAATCTCCCATTTCCTTTATAGTAGCTCACTAGTTTTTTTTACAAGCACAACCACAAGTAGTAAAGTATTTAATTAATATAACTAATTAATTAGCTTAACTCACTGCATCTATTCATTAAAAATATGTTATGAAAATAATTTTAACTGAGTTTTGCATACATTTGTACTATTCCTTTGAAAGATTTATTTGTACTGTTTTTGTCACACGGGTATTGGAAAGTGGTTGTGCAATATTATTCACGATGGAAAGTACTGAGGAGTTGTAATAAAAATATAGCGGGACAGGATATGGAAAAGGCAGGAAAACTTTGTATGCACTTGGCCTTGGCTAAACTGGAGAAATGAGGTAGTAAGCAAGACACTAGCAACGCAATGTTTTGCTGGACACTTCCCTTACCAACGCCGACCGCCCTCGTTCTCCCCCACTATTTGTGCTTTTAGGTTTCCCTCATGCAAGCCTTATTTTATTTTATGCATGTAAATTGCAAATGACGCAATTCCAGTTACTTAGTTATCTGTAAAAATATCTTCAGCATGTTTTGTAATTAAAGTATTGAATTTCTGCATTTGATTTTTTTGGGCTAAATCATCAGCTTATTTCAATGCTGGGTGCCTTGTGCTAGGAAATTTGTCGATGCTATTAATTTGAGCTCAAAATTTTGCAATGTAAGAATATGTAAATTTAGAAAAATCGGGAATGGAGGAAAGTTCCCATCTTTACACCAATCCGTCTTATTCATTTCCAAATTTTCGCCTCTTCATTAATTTTGAAAACATGTCGGCAGAGGACATTATGGTAGAACGCTCCCAGGGTCAGGAAGGCGCTGTTCCATCATTGGGAATAAAAGATAGCCTGCCACGTTTACCGTACAAAGTAAACTGAATAAAAACCCTTTTTACAAATAAAAAATAAATTTAAAACGAATCAAAATTAATTTTAACAATTCCGACATCAAGATCGTTCTTGAAATACTGCGTCTTGCTAAGGCGCACTACTTGGAACGGCGTCACTTTGTCATTCTCCGAGGAATCGGCGAAGCGTGGAGACTAGCCATTGACAACTTTTATTTGCCATTCAGCCATGAGCCTGCATCAGCGTGGGGTCCCTATCTCCAAGAAAATCTTCCTGGAGATGTCTTAGGTCGCTCCAAGGGAAAGCACTTCATGTTTCCTCATGACACCCAGCTTTTTCAGGAAATGTGCAACTGTCCGCATTAATCCATTTCCCACTAGAGAGTTGAAAATCCTGTGCAGCTCTTCAAGTTTTACCAGATGTCAACAACAGGAAACAGTTTCTTCCTTGTCTTCCATCTCCAATCACATTTGGTCCCTGACTTATGTCGTCGGTCCCACACGGGAATCTGTCATACTTTTATTCCAAATATTGGACCAAATGCCATACTTGGAAGATCTGCGTGTCATCGATTTCTTCAATCCACTGAATAGCGCAAGGGGTGGGAAGCCTCTAAAGTTTCCACACTTGAAGACTGTGCCCTTCTCTCAGCACCGGCTCTCTTCATTGAGTGTGACCGGTTCAGACAAGCCCTCGATTTTGGATGAGCTTCTGGAACTATACGGGTCCGGAAAACTTTTGAAATGTTTGGAAATGCAGGGAGGAGCCGTTAAAAAGAGCAAATTCTTGGGAAAGCGATCCGACTTTTTGGTTGGCATTACAAAGTTGAAGATAGTTGGAGGAAGTAACGAAACCATCAATAAGCTCCGATACTACCAACCGAGATGGAAACTAACCCACATCACGTTCCACATGGGCTGTCGCGGCACCACTCCAATTGTGTCCGAGAAGCTTCCGAAATGGTTAGAGAATTTCCGGTACAGCTTGCAGGTGCTTCGTTTGTACTTCAATGACACGTGGGAAACTGAGCGAGAGATACCTTTCCGTAAAGTAGCTTTAAAGAGGAGGATGTTCACGCTTTTCACCAGTTACTACCGGCTCAGGAAACTTGGTCTTCCTTTCAGATTTGTTGGATGGGACTGTTGGAACTACTCAAACTGCAAAGGGGTCGAGGAAATTGAGTTTCATGACTGGTACTGCACTGTGGATAAGGAGCGTCGTGAGGTAAATGCAGAACAAATTAGTGAGGAGGAGAAGCAATATATTTACTCTGCCGTTAAGAGGTACTGGTGTCTGAGTCGACTTCGGATAATTACTGTATGCTATGGGAAATCAAACGAAAATTCAATTCAGCTGAAACGATCCGAGGTAATGGACAGTGATGATGAGTGGTAGTAGTGGCCGACAAAAATAAAATAAATTTGAATTAGCCAGTGCAATTTTTCTTACTTGAGAATAATTATTGTTTTCCTCTTTTACTTTGAAGCATATTTTGCTTAGTAAGGCTTTTACCATTCATTTAATTGATGGCTTCTAAAAATTCGGTTATGCTAACAGAACATATGTGTACTTTTTCTAGAGATTTTTAGAGTAAAAGCGAGATGTAAAAACTGGAAAAAGGCGAAACATTTCATAAGTAACATGCTGCTGCGTGTTTGTCGTAATCGTAATCAGTTCATTGACTCTTGCCTCCACTCCTTCCTTCTTCGCAGAATTCCGCACTTAAATTAGCAATTGTAATAGCTTAGAGAACTCATCAGTTCATCTTAGACTATTTTCCATATGACCGAATAATGGACAGTGATGAAATAGCTTGCGTGAAACAATAAAACTCGAATGATTTCCCATTCTGATTTGAAAGCAGTTCCTTATTGCTTCAATTATTGTATTGAGTTCTAGCAAATAACTACAGGAAAAAGGAAATTTTACGAAAATAGACCCTTGACAAGATGACGGAGCTCACTTACAATCCGCCAAGGACCAAGTGGTTTCATCGATTAGTGTATTGTGTTCTGATTTTGTGTACATATCTGGGTGATTCTTCAGCGACTGAGGAGGAAGGCGATAGTGACATACTACTAGACTTAAATGACCCTTCTGATGAGGTCCACTCACGTCAGAAACGTTTCGTCTACGTTAACGCACAATCTCCAGTAGACATTGGATTTTTAATTGTTGTCCCGTACTCGTTTGCTCTGCCCACCTTCAATCTTCAAACTTCCAGGAGATATAAAAGATCTGTGGAGCTGGAGCAAGAACTCCTCGCAGATCTAACAGAGAATGATATCTTCCCAACCGATTCTTACGATGAGCCTGCTTATTCAATTGAAGCAAGAAAGATTGCTAGCTATTTCAGCGCTCTTAAGGTTCTTCGTCAAAAAAAAATTAATTTATTTAAATCTATTCCAATTCTTGTCACACCATTTTCGTTTACAGATTGAAGAGGACATTTGCCAAAGAAGAATTATTTGTGAAATCTTCTCCAGCCCAGACGACTTCCATCCTTTCAGTGGGATGCTCGTCAAGAATCTAGTGTAAATATTACTTGACATGTCTCTTATTGCCCCATTGTCATTGTTGGTGATTTAATTGCTGACCACTGAATAAATAATTCTTTTTTTAGAGCGGATCACGGTCCACTAGTGGAAACCAACTCGAGTCGCTACTACCGCTACGTTCGAGCAATGCAAGAAGGAATGAGTAATGGATTATCCCAGTGCAAGGAAGAATACGGTCGATGTCCCTATTCTTTCCAGGACAGATTCAATATGCCAGCTTTGCTCTTCTGGAACTGGCTTACTAATCTCCTAAGCATGGAATTTAGAGATTAAATACTACACAAAAATATTTGTAACTTTTTTTTCAAGTCGTCTTTTGTTCTAGGGCCATATAAACTTCCGAAATGCTTGTAATTTATTGGTCACGATTCAGTCAAACAAGTATGCCACAGTGGATTAGCACTTAAGCGAAAGACAAAAAATGCGAAGATAATAAAAAAGCCAAGTTCTGTAGAAACTGACTCAGCTAGCGGCAAATAAAAAAAAGACTGCTGAAATTAAAGGCGACGGCACCTCTACACCTCCAACAGGTAGTAAAATAAAATTGTCATTATACACGCTCCAAATTGGCGTACATCATACATNGTCATTATACACGCTCCAAATTGGCGTACATCATACATCCATCATCCATTAAACTAGCGAAAAACATTTCCCATTTCTGCAATGGAGCATGAATGAGCATTCAGGAATTAAACTGCATTTGACTGGCTACACATGGAAGCGTGTACATCTATACAAGCGCTGTCTGTAATCAAGAATTGTGCTGTAAAGTTAACAGTTCCCCCTTCTTTGTTTGCCTGACTAATTACCTCCTCTTTAAGTACATCGTTGAATGGATTTGCTATCCAAGCCATCAAGAAAAAAGACAGTTATAACAATCTTAGCAATCATCCAAAACATCCATTTTCCATTTTTTATATACCTCCAGCTCAGTTCTCTTCCCAACTTCCATACCTATTTTTGCTGTTATTGCTGCTATCAGATTAGATTCTTTTCCAGGATGGATACACAGAACGCATTATTTGAGGAGAGTCTAAGCTAAAAGTTATGTTGATGAGCTCCAGAGCTTCATACCTCACCAGAAACATTATTGTCGTGATATTTTTTTTGTGACAAGGGTCAGGTTCATATCCACTGCATACAAAGCATGGAAGGCTCAGACAAAAAATGGCTTTACTGGCAACAGTACTTCTGGGACTCTTATGGGGTGTCGAGTTGCTGCTATATAATTTGCAGAAATTACTAACCTAGCCAGCGCCAGGTTTTGTTTACTGAGCTCCACAGAAAAAAAAGTGAAGATGATGAGGCACTCCAAATATTCTCTTGGCATGACATGCAAAACGTACGCAGAACGAGAGACAATCCTTTTTTCCATCGTGGCAATTTCTTTTTTTATGGTGACCAGTTGACCAGTGTCCAATGCGGAGATATTCGCAAGTAATATGCAAGGGATGACTCTCTTATTGTTGTAGAGAGTATAAATAACAGAACCTCCGTGGACTTGTTTTGTGTTAGGTATAGTGAATAAAATTCATGTAATTTCGCAGAAAAAAAATTGTTGCTGATTCTTGTTTTTAAATGCAGTTTGATGCTGGGATGGAAAAAAAGATGTTGAAAAGAGTATTTCATGAAGAAGGCAAAAGATGAGAGTAAAGAGCTGCTTTTAATGCAGCAACGAAAAAATTTGCAATTTGTGGTGGGTATGAGGAGGATAAAAAAAAAGTGTTTTTATATCAGTGTCTGTAATCTCACAATCTGTAATTATTAAATAATGCGAAACATGCTTCACTTCACTAAAACTCCCAGTCCCAGTGCAGCCAATGAACAAGAAAATGGAAAAAAAATATCTTGATGGAGAGGGTAGAGGGTGGCGGTGGCACAGCTCCGTGTACCTGCACAATTAGCTCCTTGTCTCTGTATTATTAGATATTTCTTATGTAAAGTGAGCTGTCCACTGTATTCTCTTTCTTCGCACAAAATATATTTTAGCACGCCGATTCCAAGCGAAATTCAGAAGACTGGGAGAATTCGCCAAGTAAAGTGGATAATAAAGTTGCGGCTCAATCTGGTTCAGTACATGCATAGTAGTCCTGGATTTTTACTAGTGCCTGTCCTTAGTTGAGAATGGGTGTACAAAAGTGAAGTGGATTATTTAATTCTGGCAGATAGATATTTTTTTAGGAAAAACCTTCAAGTAGCTTTAGCTGTTTAAAAAATATTGTGATCAGAACTCAAATAATTTCTCACAAATATTCCCCAAAATGTGCCTTTGTTGCGTTTCGTTGCGCGGTGTAACCTACTTCATGGTCAACGTTCACATGGTATAAGGGTCTTCCCTTCAATACAATAATATTCAGAAATTTTGATTGTCGACTGACGCAAGAATAAATTTTTAAACTCATTACTTCGATCACCCACTGACCTCTGATCCCATTTTTTTACTCTTTAAAATGCTTAGCTTGGGTCATTCGGACTCTGTGCACTGTTCGTCCATGTGTACTTCTTCCAGCCGTTTTCAACACCTGAGGGGCTTGAGGTAAAACTTTAGAACTATTTAAATTGCTTCTCTCTGCTCATGTCAGACATGAACTTTAATATTTGCAATGACATTCTCATGACTCCTTCAACAGGATATCAACCCGCTCTTCATCCAGAATTTTCCACTGGTGGCAAGTGGATATTCCTTCGCTGCTGGGATGTTCGCCTGTTTCATATACCGGGCAGTAGACATGGTAAGTGTAAAGCGTTGCCCTTATCTGATTTTTACTTTTCACACGTGTGCTATAATTTCTCAAATACGCAATTCTAAAAGCTATACTAGCTATTCTAAAAGTAAAGAGGCGATTAGCTAACAGGTAAATTGTGTAAGGATAGTTCAGTTCACTGCAAATTTGCTTGGCTTTGGTTAAAAATAATATTTACATTTTCAACCTTTCGATTAGATTCATCCTTTTATAAACCTTTTTTCCTGTTCTTATGTCCTTTTTCGATTTTCCCTAAAACTAGAGTCTACAATCTCATCTGGTTTACTTTTTATGTAATGCTAATGCGTTAATTTAAAGACAAAACGATTAGTGGTGAGTAAAAAAAGAGCAAGAAATTTTTATTTTCTGTAATGAAACTTCACGTTAAGATTCCGGTACAAAGTCATGTTCACTTTTGCTTTTACAAGTAAAGCCAATAAAATTATTTTTATGTAAAGCAGGAATAGGAATTAGTTAGCAAAAATAATAATAAGGAATAAGGATGGTCTCAAGACACAAGCATAATATATGCATGTTTCAATTATATAGTGGGAAAATTGTGTAATTTTTTAAAAAATGCTTCGCTCTTGTTCTGTTCATTTACTGATTTGAGCGGAATCAAAATAATTTTTTTTCGATTCCCATGTTCACGTCCGTCCAGTTTTGTTGGATATAACTTGTCGGTGATTGTGGTTTTGCTCTTTTCACTCGTTTATTGGCAGCTCAGCCAGAATTTCAGGTGTATAAAATTCAGGTGTAGTTGGAGCGCAGTAGTAGGGATGCGAATTACACTTGGGAAACGTCAGCATTACATATAAGTTGAGTTTAATGATGTAAAGATAATTTCCCTTGCTTTTGCACTGCAGCCAGTTCGAGTCAGTTCTGCTGCAGAACTTCTGCAGGTGATATGTGCTATCTACTTGCTAGTTTAATTGCCTTTGTTGTAATAGGTGATTGGAAAAAAAGAAAAAAAAAATGCAAAGTGATTTCGGTTACTTAATGGCTTACCTCTTTTCTGTAGTTGGAAAAAATCGAAGTTATTTGAAAAGTTCAATCTTTAAGCAACAGGTTGGCCTTGATTGTATTTTTATGCTTTCGTGCGATCAGTCGCCAAATTGTTAAATCTTTGTAGGATGCATGCATAAGAATGTGATTGACGATTGATCTGCAGCAATTTTGATGGGGCATCGTTAGACATGCTTGTTATTGACATAACTATGCTATTAGCGCCATTCTGTTGCGTCAGGTTAATGAGCACCCATTTTTTGGAATGTTTCCAGGAATCTCTATTTCAACTCACGTGGTCAGTCGTCAGCTTCGGAGGCTTCCAGTTTCTTATCATATTCCTGCATTTTATCTTTACTGTGATGTTTCGTGACTTGGTTGCAACTCAGTGGCAGATTTTATTTGTTGCCGTTCTCATTCTCAACTTCTCAGCGACATTTGTTTATCTCACTACTTTGTTCCTATTTGGAAAGAAAATCCACGTGTACAAGTATGGCCAGAGTATCAGAAATTCCATTGGAAACAACTTGCCAATTCACTCTGCCTCTTCAGGTGTGAAGAAATTGAAGAATAACAGAGAAAGTGTTAATGCCAACCCAAATCCAGATATGAACCTGCTGGAGAATCATCCTCCAGTATCGAGAACAAATTCTGTCTGCAAAAGTACGAGTACTGAAGATGATCTAGACGCCATGGAAAGAGGCTCATCCCCACTGCCTACGCCACTTCCACATTTACCTCTGGAAGTAGATACCGTAAATTCTCCTCCACCTCCAGTGCATCCTAATTCACCCCCTCCGTCATATCAGTCATCTCCTGATGCCTGAATTTTAAACATTTCTAAAGTAGCTATATCTAAGTTATTTTACAAGTTTATTGTGTGAGTGTGTGAAAAATGCTGAATTTCGTGGTGCCATAATTCTCTTTCTCTTCAAAAGTAAAGAAAATGTTTTATACGCGAGATAGTTAATTTGCGAATTTCAGCAAGCAGCGGAGATGAAAACAAATGTTATGCTGGTTTGGCAATGTGGAGTTTGTAAATAAAAATGTACAAAGATAAGACGAGACTAGAGACAATATTGTAATTTTATTTTTGGTGAGCGGAATTCGTTCACTTCATCACTTATCTCATTTTCCATTTCTTGAAATTCAAACCGTCAATTGACAATTCCACTGTTTATAAATATGTACAGCAAAAAATTGGTAAATATCATTTCATCCCATAAAAATTTAGCTGCTTACATTCTGCAGCTGTAGAATTCGTAGTAATGTATACTTTAATTAGATCATATGCAATGCATTGGATGCAATTGGTATCAATAACTGCCCAATTTGTAACTGATGATTCTATGGATCTTAGTTGTGTTCAGATGGAAAGAACAGTCGATTTATTAACTGACAGTGACATGCTTATAACAACAGTGTTATTCTGTTTCTGTAATGGGTTTTTTCAATCAACTCTTCTGCCTTTATCTTTTGTTCTTCTTCTAAAGTCTCGATTTTCTTCATGTACATATCATACACAAGTGCTGCCATTTGTGGCATATCCTTCACAATTACAACATCCTCCAGTTTCTCCTCCAACTTCCTTTCGCTTGGACAGACTTCCGAAGGGTACAACTGAAGGTTTGACGGGCGTTCAGTTAGCTAAATAAGAAGATATTTGCATAAAATTTTGTTACTCAGGTAGTTCAATCGTAATATGCAGCCGAGCAATGATTAGTCATTTGCATGTGCTTTGTTGATAGTGAGTAAAATAAAAAATATCACCTATGATATATGTAACTTACAATTTTAAAAGCTGGTGCGAGCTCATAACAATTCGCAAAAAGAGGAATTCTAGCAAAAACATATAATCCCAAACGTGCACGTGACATGGCCACAATCAAACGCCGAACATCTCTCAAGTGACCAACAGTTTTCGTTCGAACAAGTGAGAGCAAGATATAGTCATTTTGTTGCCCTTGATATTTATCTACTGTGGCTACCTAGAATAAAAATACATGGCTACAATCAAACGCCGAACATCTCTCAAGTGACCAACAGTTTTCGTTCGAACAAGTGAGAGCAAGATATAGTCATTTTGTTGCCCTTGATATTTATCTACTGTGGCTACCTAGAATAAAAATAAAAAATTACCTTTTACAAACCTTTGCATGTCATATATTAGTAACATTCAATTATGTGACACAAGCCACTGAATCTTTTCCATGTTTAGCTTTCTTACTTTATGAGGTGATCCAAACCAAGGATTATTAACACATCGGGTATTCAGAACGTCACGGATCAGTGCTTTTTGTCCATTGTACGTAGTAAGGATAGTAATTTTATCTGATGGATAACCCAGTACCCTCATGTACATGTACGTGGCAACGACATATTCAGCTTCAGCTAGGTTCTAAAAAATTATTCGCAAGTTTACGTTTAACAATGGTAATCTATGTATAGTTTAATTTTTTTATTTGTACTGTTTTAGCATTGTTTGCTGTACCTGAAAAAAGTATGGGCTAGGTTCTGTCTCTCCAGAGCCATTGTAATCCTTAACGTTGATTACCTGATATTCAAAAGCAAAACCTGGATTTGCTAACTGATATTCCATTTCGGTTTCGACATGAGGAAGGTCTCCTAAATTCTTGTATCGCCATTTATACAAGTTTGCAATACTATAAGCAGAACAGATCATGGTGTGTTTAAATTTTGTTTGCAAATGTTTGTACAGAACGTTTATGAAACATTTAACGTATTCATGAGAAGGATGTCTTGCATGTTTTAAATGAAAGATTAATACATTCGTTGCTGTACAATTACTAACCTGGATCTAGACCTTCCCTGCGCATCTAATTCTACCGTAGGTACGCCCAATCTTACAAGACGTGCGAACAAACTTTGTTCCATGTTGCCGTACTTCTGAAAAGCCATGTTTTTGATCACAGGTGGTAGTTGGTGATGATCTCCAATCATGATCCATCTTTTAAGACGAACTTTGCCTTCATCCGGATTTTGGAGAAGAAGGGGAATAAATGTCTCAATTTCCAATATTTGAGCTGATTCTTCCATAAGGATATTATCGTATTGAAATACTGCATATACACAGAAAAAATATCACCTCATTAATACAGTCTGGCTCAAATGGTATCTAAATTAGAAGAATCGGAGGGTACCAGTACGATATACAAACGACAATATTACCTAGATCAACCAATTCTCTTCGTTTTAGAGCTGCATGAGTACACGTCATTGCAATAACTTTCGCTTCTTTCACCAGCAAGTACTTTGATCTGTCTAGCCCTGATCTGAGTAACTCAAAGGCTCGGAATTCTTCCAGTTGATCAAATAAATGTTTGATATAACGAAAACAACCTTCAGCTACTTCTAAGTCTGCCTCGTAATTGTTTTTACAGAACAAAGGCTGTGGAGCGTCAGCAAAAAATTGGTGGAAAGGGAATGCTTCATCTACCACCTCTAAATTAACTTTCTGTAATTGACGATTTAAATAGGAAATATTTTTTTAACAACAATTCATCACATAGTAGTAATTAATATAATACTATTTTTTCTAAATTAAAACCCAGCAAAGTCTACTTACTTGTCCATTTTGCTAAATAGTAAACAATGCATTTCCTTCGGAATAAGTTGATGAGCCATAGGGATACAAAGCATTAGATTTGCAATTCACATACCTGGTGGTCCAACTACCAGTGTTAGACCCGGTTGCATTCCACTCTTTATAGCTTCAACTTGTGTGGGAGTAAATTTTATTAAATTCCTATAAGGTTTAAATATTTAAAGTTCAGAAAAACACTTTACAGTATATACTATTCTAAAACCTAAATTCTTTTTCTTACAAGTTAGGGATGTTAGCTGGATAAGGGCCTCTATTTGGGACAATATACGGCTCCACTAAAAGAGATTTTTTAAATGTTTCACCAGGTTCCCCTTTAATGTCTTGCTCTTCCGTCACTTCCTTGAAATTCAATCTGAAATTTCGTAAAAACATACAGCTTTTTATAAAAAAACCAACTTTCCTTACGGTTTTAGTAAATTTTCAAAACTTACTCTAAACGAATTTTCTACAATACATACCTGAAAGGGCGCTCCACTGGAATGTCAGAATTTTTCGTTACTTCAACTTTATACTCTGGAAAACTCGTCTTGAGATGATCAATGTCTATAAAGGTGTCATTGAAATCCAATATAGACAATGAATTTGGCATTCTGTAAAGACAATTACTTTAAATTAGTAGGCCATTACGCGATAATTTGTATTGAATAGACATACACTTTATTAAAGTTCAAGGGCATCTTACTGTGAATAATGTGCAGAGCTTGGATCGCCATAACCAAGAATAACGTCATGTAGCCATTCCGGGACAACACAATTTGTGTTCATGAGATCTCTTATGGTTTCTAGTACTGCCTTAAAATTGTTTTCCTTGGGTTTCCTTCTCATGAATACGTTAAATGTTTCATAAACGTCCTGTACAAATATTTTTTAAAAATCTTTAAATCTTATTATGGTAAATTAAATAAAGCCAACAATATTTCTCGCTGAAAGAGGGTTCGCATACCCATTTCATCTAGGGATAATGTTAGCTTTAATACTGTAATCAACACTAACGAAGACGAAAGGACTCGGTTTAATTTATATTAACATATCAGTACCTCTTTACCAGATGAAACGTTATCCATGTCCTTTTGATATTGATTAGGGTCCAAGAGAACCCTAAATGTTCTGGTAGACCCTGTAAGATAAGGACGTGTATCCGGACCCTCTTCAATAACACGACCGTTAGAATCTAGCATTCCATCTATTTCACAGCCTCTGACATACGCAACTCCCACTTGTGATAAGAAGTCGCCTCTAAGATCATACCGTTTAGCTGTAATGAGAAACATTTTTTTACAATTACGTAATTCGATTTCAAATTTCAATAAAAGTTAGTTATTTTGTTGGCCTTACGAGCTTTGTTTGGAGCCTTAATAGTCAGTAGAAAACATGCATCGTGCTTTCGTAGCGACTCCCACTCAGTTTTCACCTCTCTTCGAACACTCAAGTTTATAGTTATATCGGCTTTAACCATTGACGGCTTCGACTCTCCTAGATTCGGTTTTGATACTTGAATAACAGTAAAGCGTACAACAGGCTGTGCCATTCTTGCCCAACCATGGAAAAGCGTAGCCCCATCTTCCGCTTGCCACGGCTGAAGTCTGAATATGGCATCTTCAATATCTTGCCTGATCTGATCTGAAAATTAAAAGTGGGGATATTAAACATTTCAAATCCTGCACTCAATTTCTTTTGGGTTCAATAAACTGTGTCATATGAATCCATGATTTTCGTAAAACTTACAGGTAGACTCAAGTCGAAACAACTGAAAATTTCTCAGCAAATAATCATGAAGTGTAAGGAATTGTAAATTAAGTTTTGGTAGGGCTAAAACTTGCCCAGACGCGCTGTGATAATCTGATGGTACAACGTTTTCATCCCATATCATATCTTCCGTGGGATACAGGGCCATTGAATTCAACTGTTTTATTTGCGAAACACGCTTCTCATATTTATTTGCCATCACTTCAATAATAAAATGTTCGTTGGGATCCTCAGTTGTCTCCGAAATTAGATTTAGCGAGCAAGCTAGACCTTTCAGTTGCTGGTAATTCAACTGTCCAAAATGACTTAATAGTGCTCCGCGGGAATCAATGTTGCAAACATTACTCAATGCAAATTGACGAAGATCTGGTGTCGTGACAAACACCTTCTCCTGAAACAATAGAATAATGAGATGATACTTTTAGATTTCTTAAACCTTTATAAATATGCCCTTTAACTTTTACAAATTTAATATAATTGCTTCACTTACTTGTAAATTTGTGATTTTTTGATAATACTCCTGTATAACTTCTAGTTCATTCATGGAGTCTCCCGTATCATTACATATTTCAAAATTTGAGTAAAATTTCAATCTATCAAGTAATTGGGAAAATAAATGGCCATCACCATGTTCCAACAACGGACTCATTTGGCAACGTACAATTAGATGCAACTCATCAATTAACGCATTCATGTATCTTCGTGTGGGAAGAAGAGCTTGCAAATCTATCATTAACTCCATGAACCGTTCCGTGTATTTTAGAAATTCTTCGTTTAGCTCCGGTTGCATGTAATCTTGCTCTTTTATCAACGCCAAAAAGTTGTTAATTAACTCCCGAAAAAAAGTCCGGTCAAACTCGTTTTGCTTGGTTTTTTGCGCATCTGTTTTAGCATCTCTTTTCAACATTGCTCTCCAATTTTTTTTCCACTTTGGAAATCGCTTAAATTCATCCTCACGTCGTCCCTATTACATTCATTCATAACAAAACGAATTATTTATCTTTTTGATCTTTTAATATTAACTATTGGATTTTTATTTTATTGGCGTTACTTCAGTTCATCAGAACTACATATGTGCATGTTAATAATTATTAATTTTGTATGTACCTCGGAAAGGCAGTGCCAAATGTGCAAGGAAATCAAGCTCTGAACTTGTTTTCTAACTAAATCAATTTCGAGGGAACCAAAAGCACAGTTGAGGAATTGTAGAACTGTTCTACTCTCTTGCAGACTTGCCTTGGCTTCCGTGAGCAAAGCTGATAAAACACGATGAAAGAACTTTGCAAATTTTTCTTCATCATTTTTAAAGCACTGAAAATACACACGAAAAATTCAACTGTCAATATTCGCAAAGCTTTCTAGAGCTAAACTAAGGAATAAGAAATCCAACCACCCCGTCATTAAATAAAGTTGAACTGACCTCCCACATGGAGAGTCCCTCTCGCTGCTTCTCAGTAACCATGCAAACCATTGACATTACATGAGAAAAACTTGATGTTTCTGGATTAAAATTTGGCCATAAATAATTCTCTAAATACTGGCTAATTTCCAAAAGGGCGACTCTTCTGGTATGAAAACTGAAACATTTAAAACAAGCAAACAAATAAGTTACACTAGTTATTATATTCCTCTGGAATAAAAGATCCCATAAATTTGTAAAATGTGCATATATAAATTAAATTTATTATAGGTTGCTATGGGTTTTATCAACAAATTTGCTGACATTGGCAAAATTTGATCGTGGCTAAAAAAAATGTTAAATTCAAAATACATTTATTTCCAGTTGCCAGTATCTATGGAAATAAAATTTACCAACCTAGACTGAACAAGCTCATTTAAATATATATCATCCACAATAGTCTGTTCAAAAGGGGCATGTTCCTCCGCAGCGTCCAAGGAAACCCAATACTTCCGTGACAACTATTAAAGTAAAACAATAATACTACAATTAATTTGTTCCCTTGACAATTCACTAAATACATAGAAAATGAAATTATGTTTGCTATAGCAATAATAAAGATAAACACAATTATATTCATTTATTGTATACTTTTAAAAATTAAGTTCACAAAGGCCACCGACTGCTTTTACTGATTACCTCAGATATTTTGTCAGACTTTATAGCATCCATAGATGGAATGAATGCTCTGCTCTTCTCCCTTATTTTTGTTTTTGAAGTTGTTAACTTCACCATTTTGTTAATTTAATTATTCCAACAATTTAATAATAACAATAAACAACAATAATCTCAACTCAACTATTCGACAATCAAAACCAAAAAAGTGTACCGGTTTGACTATGAGCACGACCACACCATAACAAACAAGCCAAGCAAGCCGGAGCGAGCACAGTAAGCAATTTTCAGACAAATAGCAATACCCTGTACGTTTGGAGTAGAATTTTGTTTTGAATTTTGATAAACCTTTTATTCCCGCTTCTTTGTTCTTGTCGCCACTCAAACACCCAATTGCAACTGCAGATTGCGTGCGTTATCCTACATTTTACATGCACTTACTTGCTGCCATCGAGTAGGCCTCAGAGTGCCCCACATCCCGGAGTTG
>JAHZND010000515.1:0-33096 GCA_027744115.1 Acrocyrtus sp. NNG-2020 | reverse complement strand
GGTTGATACCGTTTTACACGTAAATAAATCAAATCAAATCAAATATCATTTCAACACAAACCTAACCTAACCTATTACAAGTTACGTATTAATCCGACCAAGCGCGCCAGTCCCGCCGAAGAGGAACTAAAACTCACTCCGATCTTCTGTAGTCTGTTTTTCTAAAATAATTACTCTCGCAATCATATTACATTCAAATTTTAAGTTTGCCAAATTTTTCGACTGCAACTACTGCAATAGCGTATGCTAGGAAACTTGGTTTTCTCGTTGCCTGTACGATACAAGTAAAAAAACATTTTTTTGTGTTCTGCTTAAGTACGATTAATTTAGATATTAAATTAGTTGTGGCAGGTTTGAGGAAAATTAATTTTAGGTTTACTTAAGTAAAAAATAAGCGATACTCATTAGTAAACCTGCATACGTGTAGTTTGAGGTAGCAAATAAAAAATAGTCACAATCAGCCAGATTAGTATTAAGCATCACTTGACAACCCTTTCGTCATCCTTTTCCAGCTAGAAAATGATTCCAGATCAGCACATTCATTAGAACGGCAGCGAGTTTACATTCTATATCGCGGCCCCGATGCGAAGGTTTTTTTTTTTAAAAAAAAATACATTCAGTACTGGTTGTCAGTCCCTTTTAAAAAAAGAAACCATTGTTTCCTGCAGACACTAATAGTGAATAAATAAAACAAAAGGAAACTGTTGGAATAGGACACGACTACGACATCATTTTCTCCACCCACGACAGTGTCCATTGAAAAGATTTTTTTTGTATTTTTTCACATTGTCAGCGGAACTCGCGGAGGTAGACAACCAAAAAAAATATTAGAGAAACGAGTCTGGAGAAGAAAACGAGTTCAGCTGGGGAAATAATGGTGGTAGCAAATAACACAATGTTTTTCGCTATAACAATGCAGCAATTATTATATTACTGCTATTGTCATCATTCCCATTTTACAGTGTCAGAAACGGCGTCCTATTTACTTTCTGCTCTCGCACATCCTCCCTCTCTCCCCCACACGGCTTTTGTTTTACATGAATGTAATTTTTCCAGTCGCTGTATGTGGGGGCCAGAAAAAAAACTTATTTTCTGTGAAAAAGAGCGAAAAGGAAAAAGAACAATTTTCATTTTCATTCACACTACTCTGTAGCCATTATTATTCCGTACAGTTTTTTTATTCTGCCACGCCACGGAACGTGAATTCCAACTTGGTTAATATGTGTGTGCAGTAGTAAAAAAGCCATGGGCTTCACTACGGGATCACATTAAATCGCCACATGAGAAAAACCATATCCCTGCAGGTGAAATGAGTGTTCCTGGCTGACAGCATCAATTCACACCAACTCATTTCCCTCACGCGTACATACATTTTGCAATATCATCACATCACGTAATCCCCTAAATTGGCCGAACCTACTGTCATGTCACCTCCCATTCCCCCTTTCATGCATTGTTACATTTTCCTCCAGATAGTTTCTCCCTTCTTTTTAATATTAATTTTTCAAGATTTGTCCCCTGTCGCTAAGGTTCAGCCGTCGCTGGAGGTTTCCGTATTTCCTCTTTTTTGTGCGGAAATAGGCAGCACTAAAGACTTCTTTGTCTTCAGTTGTCTAACGAAGACCATAGCTCCGTCCCTAAACTGAAAACTTCTTTTTTTAAGATGAAAAAAAGCTACATAAAATAGTCTTAAGTCAGTGTTCTTCGTGAAGTTGGGAACTTATTTCTCCCTCCATCCATCACAATTACCAAGAGAATAGTGAGGAGGGAGATGACTGATCATGTCTCATTTCCGTATTTCAGCTGAAAACCAACTCTAAGTAAATTAGATTCTTTTTTTCCCCATTAAATCACCCAAAGCAAGCTCTGCCCAGTTTACGTATGACATCAAATGGAACATAATTAATAATGTAGTTTAACTAGAAAAATTAATTTGAAATTTCCAGCACTGCATTGCAGCACACAAAAGGTAAACAGCGAGCGAGAATACAGACATATTGCTTTTTTGTGCTCTTCTCTTCCAGCGCTCATGCAAACGAGTTTGTTTTTAATTGAAATTCACTCGAGTGAAAAAGGAATAACAAAATAAATAACTGGAGTCAGCCTTCCTCCCTTCCTCACTGTACCCTGAAAAATTATGCTGCGGTTCTCCAGCATTTCACTCCAGAGCAGTGTACATGGTGAATAGAAGATCTGAATTTTTTTTGCAAAAACGTGTACATGCGAACGTGAAGCACTTCAGATTGTTTCCCGTCACTCTAATTGTAAAAGTGGGAGTAAAAGAGAGAGTAGGAGAGGAGCAAACGCAACGTCAAGTCTCTGGCATCATATCCGACGGGTTGGTGAGCAAATTTGTTGACAATGTGTAATTTTCTCGTTTGTACCCAGCAGAAAATGAATTATAGGTTTTGGGAGGAAATTGATTTTTATGCTCGCTTTATTCCACTACGTGCAGCTTTTTTTATGGCAACACTGAAAAAATGAGACTCTTTCCTTTCAGCTCCATACAGCTTCACTTTGGCCAGTGAGCTATCTTTTTTCCAATGACTGTATTGTGCAATTGTCATTGCAAAGACAAAAGCAAAAAAAGGGAGGATGAACACGCACTGCGAAAAAAAACTAATTATTCTGTCTGGCTGTCGTTGAAAAGTGCTAAATTAGAAGGTTTCATAAATGGACTGTTTTTCTAACAGCTCCCACATTGGACCATCAAACAATAACAGAAACTGATTTTTTCAAATTTCCGCTCTAACTGTGGCTACTACAGAAATTTGAATTTTAATTAAGAAGAGTACCACTTACTTTTTTTTGCAAAGTCACTTTAATAAATTGCTCGCTTTTTGCAATCGCGTCCGAGTCGTGCTCTCCCAACTCATGCTTTTTCAGGAGTAATAGTAATGAGTGATTCTAGTATTTTTTGAGGAAAAATGCCGCTTCCTTTCATGTTGAGAAGACGGGGTGAGGATCACTAATTAAAAGTTGTAAATGTCAACAAACAGCTATATGTGGGGGTCCCCCTCCACATAATGAAAGAAAAGGGAGACAAGAGAAATCAACAATGCATATTGGTTTTGTGCTAAAGTGCGATAATAAAACGGGGGCTGGCTATATCCTGTTCCCAGAGCGGATCGCATAATCGTCGTCATCAGCACAAAATAGACTTCTTCTTTTTTTTTACTTCGGCAGCACACCGCCATGCCACCATTGCCACCGTTTATAGAGCACATCCCAAAAAAATATCTATTCCTAAACAAAATACATTTTTATGCGTACTTTGTTTTTACAACAGAGCGAAAATAAAAGGAGCGCTGGAATAGAAAAAAAAACTGTTCCAGAAAAAGGGCTGGAAATAGTGTGCATGTAATGCAGTACAAGAGTCTGGTGGAAGTTGTGGTGGTTGGTGGTGGTGGTGATGCTGGCGGGATGTGCACATTGGGCGGAAGAAATGAGCCGGAAGTTTAATTCGAAAAAAACCAAGTGAGACTTTTCTGCTTACCGCATTTTATCAACGTTTGGAAGACGGGATCAAGGCAAAACACAAAAGGGAAATTTTATTACCCTTTTTTATCAACGGTTTTTCCCCTATTTTCATGGGCTCTGAATCTGAAGAAAGGAAGAAGAGAGAGGGCGAGATGGCACAACCAATTCCATAATACCCAAAGATAAAAAAAATATTTGGAGGGGGTGCTCGTCCTCTCCCACATTTCGTTCCAGTACAGGTCCGCTCCATATTCCTTCCTTTTTGGAGAGAGTGGTTGGTGGCCGGGCAAAAATGTATCTTTTTCTTCTCTGATGAAAACATGACTAATTCATTGTCGTTATTGTTATGGTGCACATGCATGAAAACGGGGAGTGAGCACTGAATACTGACAACTGCAGCAAGTAAACAAGAAAAAAACGGGGTTTTTTGCTGCTGCTCTTATTGCATTCCGCTGCAATATTGCTATTTCTATTTTGCTACCAGTTTAGCAACTACTGACTACCCGCAGCAGCTTAGTATTTTGTTCCGGATGGCTGGGCAGGGAAATGCCACGCACGTTTCATTTACTTTATGTACGAGTTCGTCTCCTCGTTTGATTGTGATTACTCATTTCATCTCTTTCCCTTGCCGCGGCAGAAAGCCTACAAAACTGCGAAAAGGACACACGTCCGGGGAGTACTCCACTTTAATCAATTTCTCCTCATGACACAACCGCCCAAAAAACACTGGGATAACCCTCACCTTCATATCCTTCCGGGTTTCCTTTATTGAGCTGTGATGGAAATGAGATGGCTTTCTGTCTGTCTGTCGGGAAAACAAAAATAAAATCGTTTTTACCCAAAAAGTTATTATGCTTTGTGGTAGATGTGGATGTTGCAAGTTGCACGCGGGGAGGCTACATAGTAAATATGAAAATCTGTGTTGCTCTTTTTAGCTGGGAAAAGCCACCGAGAAATGCTGCAAACCAAATACATATATTTTTTAAATACTGGAATTTTGTAGCATTAATAAAAGTGTGGCAGATTTTAACGTGCTAGGGTAATGTCCCCAGTATAAAATTAATCCGCAGATATTTAGCGAGAACGGTGCACTTAATTAAGTATGATGACGAGAGGGAGAAGGGGAGAGCGTGCCGTGTACTAGGGCCATATCATCTTTTCCTGCTCGTAACTTGCTAACTCCGCACTTAAAAATAAAATCGTTTTTACCCAAAAAGTTATTATGCTTTGTGGTAGATGTGGATGTTGCAAGTTGCACGCGGGGAGGCTACAGTAAATATGAAAATCTGTGTTGCTCTTTTTAGCTGGGAAAAGCCACCGAGAAATGCTGCAAACCTAATACAACTATTTTTTAAACACTGGAATTTTGTAGCATTAATAAAAGTGTGGCAGATTTTAACGTGCTTGTGTAATGTCCCCACTATAAAATTAATCCGTAGATGTTTAGCGAGAACGGTGCACTTAATTAAGTATGATGACGAGAGGGAGAAGGGGAGAGCGTGCCGTGTACTAGGGCCATATCATCTTTTCCTGCTCGTAACTTGCTAACTCCGCACTATCAAAATTTTTTTGGGCTGTTTTTGCACCGCAATAAAAGAAAATGTAAACGACTCCGCGGATTTATTATAACATTGGGGAGGTTCACACCAAAATTATCAATATAACGATATGCGCTCCTATGCTCTTGCTCTTGCCCTCCCACTTTGCTCGTAAACACGCGGAGGGCATGATCGTGCTCATTTAATTTCGAGTGGTAAAAAAAGTTGTCATTTTATATGGGAAAACTTTTATTTTTTTTATATTTTTCTTCCACACTTAATAGCCGTAAAAATAAAAATGCGGAGAGACAGAATCTCCGTGTTTTAGAATAGAAGCGAACCCACTATTCTAATAAAAACTCATTATTCTAATCGCTACTCCTGTTTACCTTTTTCGAAGCTACTTTTTAAGTGCTCCCCAGAATTTATTTGTTTTCGGTTTCCTCCGCAAATATAAAAAAAAGAGTCTCATCAATAGTTCAACTTTACCATTATTTCGTCTTCCGAGAAATGCATTTGCAAACTTCCTCTGCACACCTTTTCCCCACGTATATTATTTACTGACGGGAAGTAAAGTTTACTTTAACCAATATAGTAAGCTAGAAAAATAAATGCGTTTTCTTCATTTCCCTTTCAACAATTTATGCCACTTCCTTCCCCAAGCTGCTCCGGAAAGGAAGGGCTCATGGTTCACTTAAGTGGCTCATTTATGGACTTTTCAGCGAAATGTAAAAAAATCCTTTTTTTCTCAGTTGGTTATACATCTGCTGGAAAAGCCCCACGGTAGTAAGATGTAAAAAAAAGTCCGTGCCAGTTGCAATTGGGGTGTTTGCCCAAGAACCAAAAACTTGATTTTTTTATTGAATCATCCCGCGCTGGGAAGAAAATTGTGATGTCAGAAACAATCTGATTTTGTCCTGGAAGAGACATTGTTTACTTTTTAAGTATGGAGCTGGTTATAAAATATATCTAATGTAGTTTTGTTACTCGTGGCAACTCCATTTCTGATCGTATATTCACCTGGTGCCGTGTTCCCCGTGCGGAAGTTACTGGAGAGAAGGACGCACTTCTCGAGAAAAAGCTGTGACCAGGTACGATTTCCCGAGGAAAACACATATTTTTTTTATTATGTTCCACAATACCCTTAATAGTAGTGGTATTGAATAAGCGGCAATAAATACACGTCACAAGAGGGATTCTCTGCAGCCTTCCTTAAATGAAGGGGAAAACGCTGATTTAAGTCTAAATTTGGAATTGCAGCCAATAAATTTTCCCATCCAAACTGATTTCATTTTCGGAATGATATTTATTATGAACTGAGCTGCACTTCTTAGGGCCTGCAACTTTCCCCACGGAAAAACGAATTTTTCATGGAGAGTAGTATGCTTCCTACACATTTTGCTCGGAATTTACCCTCCCAATATATTGTAAATACCTGCTCCACTCGATTTTCCTCTTGGCTGGGCAAAGAAAAAAAAGAGTAAAAATCCAGTTAACCCTGAGCACTATCTCTATAGATCCAATTTAGCCCTCTCGCGATACGTATGTGCATGACCTACAAAAAAATATTACAGGAAAAGGTCTCCCTTTTCACAAAACGACTTAAATAAAATAACGGCTCTTACAGCAATACACTCAAAAAACCCCTCCACCCTCCATGACTGTCTCCTTAAAATAAAGGCTACTTATTTACTTTTCTTTTTTTTCCAGGAGCATCTCAAAAATAAAACGGGTTTTTATCATTAGCAGATGAAAGATAAGAAAAACCTAATTTCCCGACATTATCTAAATCCATTTTTTATTTTTCTCCAAAAAAATTCATGCATAATTTCTGGAGCAGTTTTTTTAGCCTCCCTCATAAGTAGTGGAGTGGTGTACGGCACATGATGTAAATAGGGCTGATCGTGAGCTGACTCACAAACAAACTCTTTTTTTATTCTCTGCCAATTCACAAGTTCACAAGGCACTGATCTACTTTATTTTTTTATTCTTTTCCTTCATATAAATTGCAAATGCGCTCCTCTTTTACGGTGTACTTGCTCGGAACGGAATGTCCTTATTTTTTGAGTTTCCACAAGCTCCTTTTTCCCTCTCTGTTGACGTTCCTTTCAGTACATAATAATCTTGACAAATAGCAGCAAAGACTATAGCATACTCACTCCCTGAAAACAGTAGGGAGATGAGTAGGGTGAGGAGATAACATCAAAAAATATTTTTTTAATGTGAGAAATGTCACCAGAAAAATATGGAAAACGGAGCCCTCCGCATATAGAACCCCCTAAAAAAATCTTTTTATTTTCAGAGGATAAGGTCTTATCTGTACTGTCCTAAGCAGCATCTTTAAGCATCAGCCCACTGCGTGAAAATAAAAAACTCTGCTGTTTGAACTTCCAAATGTGCATAAATAGACTAGAACTAGAGACAAAAAAAATTTCGCTAATTTAGCGTCATCAACGACACTGCTCATCCTTCGTAAAAGATAATGTCTTCCACGCATCTATAATTCCGGGAAATTGTAGAAGAATTCTAGGGAAAAAAATTGTATTCCAAAATACTGGAATGCAAGAGCAGAAAGTAAATGCAAAAGGATAGCTGGAAATGCTCCTTGACAAGAGAAAGAAAAAAGAAAAAAATGGTGAAATGGAGCAACGAAAAGTAGAAAGAAAGGAATTGCGAGGGGAGGAAGAGAAAAAAAAATATTATATACGGATATAAAAGGGGACGTTATGTGTCAAAAACATTCATTCTTGTTTTAAGAAGGGAATTCGACAGGGCGTAAAATCAGACAAGACTAGAAAATATGGAACAAGTGAAAGGAAATAATAAAAGTGCATGGAACGTGAAAGTAAAAGAGTCTGACAGATCGAGTTAGATTCTAGAAACTCTTTCCTTTTTTTCCCTCCACCTCTCTTCACATCGGTAGTGGTGGTGGTGGAGGAGGAACTAGAGAAAAAAAAAGTTAGTTGCACTACCAAAATATAAAGAGTTTTTTCCTTTTTTTAAAAAAAGTGTACTGTTGTCCAGAGTAAGGAAAAAAATGTGCTTCACTTGTGCACGTAGAAGCATTTGCCAACAAGAGAAAAACATTTTTTTTTGGATGGAGATGACTCTTTACAATAAAAAGGACAAAAAATATATATAATCCCCTCCCTACTTTGTGTCTTTGCACATGACCCTATGAAATAGTTTAATTTGAAAAAAAAAGGATTTGGAAGGGGAGTGGACTTTAACAATGGAGATATTATGGTGGACAAGAGGAAACAAAAAAAATTTCTTTGTAAACTCTGAAGATTATATTTTTTTGGAAGGGGCACCAACTAAAAAAATAAAGAAATAAATGGTTTGCCTCACAAGGTTAATGCATTTAAGTACGGAAGGGCTATTTTTAGAAAATACAGTTTTTGACTTTGGAGGAAAATATGCCTATCCAAAAAAATAAGATTTTGTTCATTTTCTAAATATTTTTGTAGCGTTTTTTCCTAAAAAAAGAAACTTGTACGGTTTTGGGAGGCGAAATTTATGGGGGATTTATGTAATCTACTGAACGGCCATGCCTGTTAGCTTCAATTTAAATTACTTGCTTTATTTTTTTTGTTCTTCTTCATTTCCAGAGGAAGAAAAAATGGAGAAAATTCTCTTGGAGCAAATATACTTACATTATGGCCAGAAAACCATTTAGAGAGCAACTGCATAAAATGCTTTGCTACTATTAGCTGGAAAAAAGGAGCAAAAGACGGACACCATTTAATTAGTAAACCTATCTCGTAGTATTTTCTGGTGAGCATAGAGCGAGTGCACTTCACTGGTGGCCATTATTTAAAAAAAATTGTGTAAATTTGAAAGGAAGGTAATTTATTTTAATCATGACTGACACATTGAACTACGGAAAGGTAGGAAAAGAGTGGTGGAGCGGTGGAGTAAAAAAATATTGCAAGTGAATTCCAACCTAAAGCACAAAAAATTTCACCGAGATAGCTGCTAATGTTTCCGGTGGAGGTGGAGGTGAACGGTTGAGGTTGGGTTGGGAGTGCTTGCACAGAGAAAGGTTCAGCTTCAGCTTCAAAAAAGTATAAAGTTTTCCGATATTGTATCTAAAAACGTAGATTTTCCTTTTTTGAGCTAAGCTCTGGGCCATTGTTCAACCAGAAAACAGAGTTGGAAACCGCGATTCCAGGGTTTAATTCGGGAAATCAATCAAAGGAATTATTGTAAATTAAAAATCTCACTTCTCGTTCCCAGCAGCACTACGGAAATCCTATTTGTCAATCTGTACAGCCACTTTTTGAACCAGAAATGTGTTCCGCGACAGGTTGAAGAAAACCCACATTAAAAAGTTTTTCCACTGAATGGGAACAAGAGAGCCCTCCGAGAAACCTTAGAGCGCCAAAAGAGAAAAAAAAAATTTTCTCGTCAAACTCAACTTTCTATAAGAAGGGAAGCTTTATTCATGAAACCTCCTTAATTCCTTGAAGTGGAGTGGGTGTCAAATGAAAAATTGAAAACTTTTTTTTCCTCTAGAAAATTATGAGTTGGCTGGATTTTCGATTTTCCTGAGTGGAGTGCGATCGAGCAAACGCTACGGTTACCCGAAAATTAACATGCTGTGGGGCATCATAAGAAACCAGAAATGAGTTTTTTTTCTCATTTTCCTAATTTTTCTGTTTAAAAAAACTTTCCTTTTTTTGCCCTCTAACCTATCCTCATCTTATGTCAACATCTTCTCCTGATTATTATTTTAGCATGTTAAGCGGATTTAAGGAGCAGCGGCGGCGGATGTGTTCTTCGAACCATCCTTAAAAAAATTATCCAGGTTTGTATCGAAATGATTATTTCGGAATGAGATGCGTGCGTTCCATCGCGTGTGAGGGAGTCCCATCAGGAAAATCAGAGAAAAAAAGGAAATTTTTTTATCAGTACCGGAAAACATGTGTACCTACTTAAATTGGAAATGCTGATGAAGGAGCCGCCGGAGAAGAGTGCGAGAAAGCAATTTTGAAATGCCATGATGTGTCAACATTTAGATCATTCAGTGCGATCATGAATGAAAATAATATTTTGCATGAGTGCCCCCAACAAAACACACAGCTAGAGTTGAGGACCCTTTTTTCGGATCCGGATTACTTCTCCTAAATTTTACCTGATCCTCATTTTGCTGAGGTGGAGGTGGAGCCCGGAGCCACCGCTAACTATATAGTTCTATGCTATCAGCAATCCCCATTATCTCTGAGACACACGGCGGGAGTAAATACCTACTAGTTTCCGATAAGCTGAGGAAAAAGCAATCTTATTGTCATGATTATTGTAATGATTTCACTGGAAGCTATGTAAACCGCTCTTATCAGCGGAAACCCGATTTTTTTTCTCTTGCTCGTGCTGTCCTTTTCCCATTTCCCACTTACAGTGTCCTCCACAATGGTAATGGGAGTAATCACATTGAAGCAATTTGTATAAATTTGGTGGGAGAAGCCGTTACGACATAATTTCCATTTATTTTCATACCCACAATTTTCCCGTGGCATACACCACACCACGCCACACCATCTCTTCTCCTGCTGGGGATGGAAAAGGGAAGAAGGACGCTATCGCAAAACTGCGATACTTTCTCTCATTAACTTTTCGGAAATGTGAGGATGTAAATTCTTCATAATAATTAAAGTGTATTTTATTGTCCGCACTTTCCGCTAAAATTTGTTAATTGGAGTTGTTAAAAAGGAGAGAAAGAGCAACGGGCAATAAACTAGAAGCAGATCAAATGATATTGGACGAGCAAAGTTGGCCCTTTGCTCGAAAGCAATAGGAGAGCTCGCCACAGTGTGAAAATGCTATAGCAATAGGACTAGCTTGTCCTCCAGTTTTCTGGACAGTTTTTTCAAGGTAGCCGAGAACTGAGAAGACAATGGGCAGTAGGTGTATTATAGTGGAGGGAGCTGTCTGCTTTAAGCCTGTTTTTGGTGAGATGATTATCCTCTCTGAAAATGTAGTGCATTAGGAGGCGAGAAAGAGAGTGCGGATAGGTGAGTGGAAAGCAGTTTTTTTGGAGGGTCGTGAAGCGTGTAAAAATTATGAGGAGAACTGTGAACTTCTGCAGCGCTTCCTTTTACCTTTTTGCCTCCAACTTTTGTATCAGAAAATTTTGACCTCTTCTTGGAGGAGAAGAAGAAGAATAAGAGGCTGTGAATGGGAAGATGCTATCTTTTTTTAGCTGGGAGGACGAATGCAAATCAGGAGCAACAACAAGGAGCCATTTTCGAGTGGATTTTCACGTTCTTATAACGGAGGCAGTGTCCCGTGGTTGTGAGCAGCCACCAGCCACCAGTCACCACCACCTCCACCTCCACCACCACCATCATTTCCAGTGTGAGGCTCTTAATTCGTTTAATGAGAAGACACACTCCGTTCCACAAAACTTGTCGCGCACTCCTGCAAAACTTGATTGTATTATTTTATGTAAATACGGGGGATATAGGAACAAGAAGAAGAAAAAAAATTTGTTGGGCAGGTTATGATGATCTATTTCCTCCTCCTGGAGAAAAGGCTCTCTTTCTCCCAGTAATGAAATTTATGAGGAGCTGAAGTCCCCGGCAAAGTTGGGGATTAAAAGGAGCTCGCAAATCTGAATATTTATGACTGATAGAGTTCCCTTTCTTAAGATAGCGGTTATCCGTGTAGTGGAAACTAAAATTACAACAAAAGTACTTTCCTCATAGCCAATCCGAGAACGGGTTTTGGGGAGATGTTATGGAGTTTTGGAAATTTTAGGAAGCTCTAAAGTTATCGGCGAGTGCGCCAAGTAAATCAGCGTTACTGCTGGAAAATAGGGGGCTCATATGTAAATGCGCAATACAACATAAAATATATTTTTTTTCAAGTAGTTCGGTTTGATTAGATATTTGCCATTTCGCGACGTCGATATGTATGTGTGCGGTTGCAGTGAGCTGTGAAAACCGCACTCTACTGCAAGCAGGAAGTGGAAGTGCCATTTGAATTATCTTCCAGCAGGGACGATATTCCACTTTTCTCTTTGGAACGTCTCAATACACTGCTTCCCACTTAAGGAAGAAAGTTGACTTTCTCTTCTCCTTACAGACGGCTCCTTCTCTTCCAGCTCCGGCTTTGTTATGCATTGCTCATCGAAGCGGAAACCGAGAGAGTGAAAGAGCAAAATGAAAAAAGGGTGAAATGGTGCTCCTCATGTCGGCACTGCCAAAAGAGGAGTGAAAAATATAAAAAAACGGATACAAAAATGCGAATGATCCCACTTCTTCTCTAAAATGTCTTTATGCAAGCTTTCCGATCCACTTTGCAAAAAAATGATTTTTTGCGGTAAGGAGCAATGACACAGCGTCAATCTAATTTTTTTTAGTGGAGGAAAAATACTAGAGTGCTTTGGCTTAGGTACATAAAACTGAAAACCGAGCTATTTAACACTATTTAGGAATATATATTTTTAGTGTGCCCTTTCACTAATTTCCAATTTCACGCTCCGGCAAAAGTTCAGAGCCAGGATTAACAAGTTGCACGAAAAAAAATTTATTTGGCTTATGTCGAAACTCTTTTCGATGAGATGTGCCGGGGCGAACGGAACCATTTTGTGGATGGCTTATGTAAACTAAGTGTTTTCCAAGTGAGACGTGTAGGACGTAGGACTCTTTATTTTAGTCGACAGTCGACATGAAATTAGTCGACACTCGCGGGAAGTTGGTCGACACTAAAAAATGTGAAGTTGGTCGACAGTCGACATGAAGTTAGTCGACACTAGCAATTTTTATACGATGCAGCAATTTGCCCGTTTGAGTTACCTGGCCTAACAAATAAAATTCGAAGTTTTTTGTCGAGTTGAATACTATATATGTAAATTAAAGTTAACAATGTGGATACGTTAATTATTGGAGGTTAGGTTAGGTTTTGATTTTTGATTTAGTGCTGTTTTGTGATGTATTGTGGTGTATTGTGGCGTACGTCGACTGTCGACCAACTTCATGTCGACTGTCGACTATCTTCGCGGATCCTAGGATGTATATATATATTGTAGATATATTTTTAAAGAGAAAGTGCATTCCGTGAAAGGAGTGGTTGAATGAGAGCATCGACAACAAAAAAGGCACGCCTTCCTTTTTTTCGAGAGGATCTTCTTTACTATGAAAATAATTACGGGAGGCCTTCAAGTCCTTTGCTATTCCCAAGTGGAATTTTCCACGCATACTTGAGTCTTCCGCTACAGTGTACGGTTTCCTCCACTCGAGGAAAAATATTCACTTTTGGCCATTCAAACTTACAAGTATTATTGTGTAAAAAGGGGAAAAAAGAGAAAACGGGGAAGATGTAAGGAGACTGAAAAAAAGGTTGTTGGGATACCTTTTTTTGTGGTAAAAATTGAGAAAGCGTGATGCCCAAAAAAAGAATAAGATGGGGCACGGACGCCCACAGAAAATAAGACTAGGCACACTACTCGCTTCACATCTTACTCCCTTCACGTTTTTTTATATTTTGTTTTTGTATGAGTGCGCGAGGCCAGTGAGCAATGCCATGTCTCGCAGATCAAGAAACGCAAATAAATATTCATTAATCTGGACTCTCTTGGATTGAAAAGTTTAGGGGAAGAGGAGGAAAAAGCGCAAGAGCACCGGGATAGAAGGGAGAAAAGGAGGGAAAGCCTCAATGAAAATTTATTCCTGCTAATCTTTGCGGAAGAACACTTTTTTATACTCATTTTGATAGAGCTGCTCCACGCTGCAGGATTTTATTTTCGGAAAGCCGTGCGCCTCCTTTAAATTGCTTAATATTGCGCTCCAAAAAACGCTTTTGTTGTGCTCTTCATTTTTTTGCGGAGTGGAACCAGCAAAAAAGAAGAAATATGAAGCAGCTCCCGACCTACCTACAAAGACGAGAATGTACGGCTTTCCCTTGGCATCCACAATCTTGTAGAAATTACGGACGATATCAGGAGCTCCCGCATTTTAAAAAGATTTTCGGTGTAGAAATTTAAATTCTTAAGTAGAATTCGTCAATTAGCTCATTTGCAGGGGCCGCCACCACTTACATTTTTTCTTAAAAGCCAATTAGCTCCCTATCCAACCAGAAACGCTTCAATGCCAATCCCAAGAACTTATTTTTTTCATTTTATATTCCAGAACACATTTTCCGAAAAAAAAGGGCAACTGCATATTCCTGGATTTTTTTGCTGGCATATAAAATTTCTTTTCTTTAGCTCCACTTCCTTGTACAGTGTGCGCTTGAGTGCACACAGGTAACATGATTACACTTTTTTTCTACCTAAATATATCCGCCGAGGGTGAAGGTGCACCTTTGGACTTGGACTCGTTAACAAAAAAACGAGGCTGCCGAAAATGGCTAAAACTTGCCAGACTTTTTTTCCCCTTTTCTCTCCTTTTGACGCCAATGTGAATTTGTACGGATGGAAAAAAATTGATTACTTTTCAATGACTTGGCTATATCCTTACCTACTTTTATACGGAATATGATCACTCATCTGAAAATCTTTTTTTTTATTTCTACGCAATCTGCCACAACTATCCGGAAAGCATAAAAAAGGAATTACACTTTTCCCTCCATGAGCAGCACCCTCTCCCTAACATCTCTTATCCGTCTGAAGATAGGTAAATGCGGAAAGTGGCTTCAAATTTATCCTTCCGTATCAATTACGCATTACACACCGAGCCGTATTTTCTTACACCGGGAAAAGAAACTGGAAAGAGAAGAAAAAAAGAAGAAAATTTATATGCCGCACCTCAACTCCCATTCATCCCAGACTAAACCGATAGTTTTTTCTCTCTCCTTCAGTGTGGGAAGCAACTCCAAGAAAAAGGACAGATGCATTGTGAAGAATGCACATAATTTCAGAATCTAACTGACAGAAAGGTAATAGGATGCCAATCAAGATGTCAAAACCTTTTTTTCTCTTCCTCACATTTTCCACGTACACACACTCACTTTTTTACTCACTCGCCATGCCAGAGGAAAAAAATCGGAGGAAGCTGAGCAAAAAATATATATATATATATATACACATATATATAATATATTATAGCCTCTGTTTTTGGAGGAACACGAGAAAAAAGGGTAAAATGGAGAAGGATAAAATAAAAAAAGTTTTTTTTTTCAGGAACATTCCCGTAGTGCAAGGTACATGTGTACACTAACAAAAGTGTATTTTTACACGGAAATGATGAGATGATGGTCCTGGTGGAGGAGAATGAAAAAAAGGGAGTGAATTAAACTCATAAAAAGGAGGGATTTTTTTTGGATGGGAGAGAAGAATGAAAAAAAATTGTTTTACCTTGCAAAAAAATATATATTTTATGCGTACCCAATTTTAATAGTAGATTAGTTTAGAGGAGAAGTGTTTTTTTTCGCGCATCTGCTTACAGTAAAAGGATCAAGAGCAAAAAAATAGTTGTGAAATGTGAAAGGTGCTTTCAGGCAAAGTTAAATAAACAATCTATTTCCTGAGAAAAAAATGAGTTTGTTTTTGAGCAAACAAAAAAAATTCCTTTTGGTATTCTCAGGGTCGCTCTGCACACCACTTTTAGAGTAATGAGAGTGTGTGAACTGTGCAGATGAAAAATTAGCTGGGATTGGCGCACAAGGCAATCATTGTTTTCTATTCATTAGCTCAGAACGACAAATGAGGACAAAGGGCATTATAATGATGTTAAGTATTTTAATGAAGCTATCACATAAAAAAATATATATGGTGCTCTTTTGTAGATGGAAGCGCAGAAGGAGAGTACGAACAGTGCCAAAATAACCTTTTTTATATTTCGGTTCGAGTTGAAGTTGGAAAGGCAGAAGAAGAGAGTCTTCCACGGAAAAATAAAGACGGTGCTGGAGTTGGAGTGACCGACGTAATCTGGACAGATCATAGCCACTGCGAAAGGAAGAGTGGGCTGCACATAGGAAAAAATAAATTTTCTTTTGCCGGTTTGACTAAAAAGCGGTGATGGCGGGAGGCAAGTGGGAAAATGAAGACATAAATTTTTAGCTAAAGAGGTTTAAGATGAATATGAACGGTCGGGTCTTGGGAAAATGATTTTATTTTTTGAGGTTTTCCAATCGGGATGGAATGTAGTTGCGCATTTATTTTTATTTTTTTAACCATCTTCCCAGAAAATGGGAGTAGAACTTTCACATTAGCATTTTTCATACTATCTAATCGCTTGCAGTAATCTTATCTTAACGAGAGGCTTGAAAAAAAAGGGTATCTGAGCAGCATTTCATTTAGTGACTTTTGGGCTTAAGCTGAAAACTGAGAAACTAATTTCCGTACATCAATCTCCATCCTCAATGAATATGCTTGAGGACGCAACATGTCAGGCTCAAACCTTCAACATTTTTTTCATTTTCTAATCTTTTCGTGCCTTGCTCTTACACGGATATACGAGCTCTAACTACGCATATATATTTTTTTTTATTTTGAAAAAATTATCAAAATAAGCCCATTTCTTTTTCCCCCTCTCACAGTCAACTCTCATTCCAAGAGGAAAAGCATAATAATTCCGCTTTTCCAAAGGAGTCGAAAGTGAGCCAGGTACAGCCAGAGTTCCTTTGGACGGTGCCACATTTAAAAAAGGCGAGATAGAGAGCAAGAAGGAATTGTGATAAAAAAGTACAAAGACGCTCCGCTGTGGTTGCCCAAAGAAAAAATGGGAGAAAATGGAATTGGAACTGGCTGCGAACTGCAAACTGGGAAGGTTCACGTTATATGAAAAGGTTTTGGCTGTGTGAGGAAGAAACTCACACACACACAGGCCGAGTCTTTTGTCTCTTTTTCTGTATCTCTTCGATACGTGCATGCATGTGAAGCTCAGATATTTGGCTTAGCAAAGCCACATCATGATCATCGCCATCGCCACACTCAGCTTTTTCATTTCGCTGCCATTCTATTGTTCTTCGTGAAAAGAACATCCAAAACATTTCATCACACGCTTTTTTTGCGTAGGTACACCCTCTTTAAAATAAAAAGAAGTGGAGACGGAGAAACTTGGGAAAATATATAAAAAAAGGAAAAGCGCGAAGACCGTACACATATATCACTGGGCCAATCACATCACCATCATCACGATCATCCAAGCCATGTCGTCCCTTTTTCTTCTCCTTCCTTCTCATTTGACAGTGAGAAAAGGAGACGTTTTTTTAAGCCAGCAATAAGTAAGTGAAGAGGAGCTGCAAGAATGGGAGAGGAAGTATAAAGTATTCACAGGGATAAGTCAGTTATCATCTTCCGTCTCTTCCTTTTTCTCTGTCCCTTTCCCACTGCTCACTTTTCCTGGAGAAGTGTTTTTCTCTGAATGTGAGCTTCTCCCTAGTCTCCATTCGCACACGCATCATCATCATCATCGTCACCGTTCTCGTCCTCGTCGTTACCTCACCATTACCACTCCATTCTTTTGTGCTGCCAGGAAAACTCGCCCCTCGCGCGCCTTCGCCTTCTTCGCCTTCTCCTCCTCCAAAATCTTTTTTTTTCTCTTGGAGTGCCCAACTTAATTCTCAATTTGAATAATGTGAGAATTCCGGACCAGTGAAATGGAGAAAATCTTCTTGGGCTTGTTCCATTGTGGAAGGTATGTGCTTATAATTCACGGCCTGTTTACTTCCATTGTTATTATGATAACTGGGTTGCTCCGAAGAGAAAGAGGGAAACGCAAAAAAAAAAACTTTCTGATTTACTTTTTGCTCTGTCACCAACCTCGCAAGCGTGCCCTTCTCCCCTTTTCAATTTTAATCAACCTTATAGCACGCTCTTGATAACTCCAATTTTTTTTCAAGCGTTACATCATTAATGACTGATGTGAATTTTTCAGAGAGAGAGAGAGAGAGACAAAGAAATAAGGACATCCAATGTTTTTTTTGTTGGTTGAGGAGATAAGTTGAAAAAAAATATATATTTTTTTTGTATATTTTTATCCTCTTAAAAATAAATGTGTCCATTCATTCGCATCTCGTTTAGCGTAAAAAATTACATTCGTGACAACATGAAAAAGTAAGTTTTCACGGGGGGGAGAGGAAGAGTAAGAAGTGGGAGAGAGTGGTAGAAGAGCAAAAAGGAGTTGAAGACTGCGAGGACTCTCTTTTTCTCTCGCCATGGACACGGCGGACGGGAATAAGATAGGCGTGGAAGGGAAACAGTGAACTTAAATCCCAAGTAATTGTCATGTAATCAAAAGTTTGAGTCTCGACCTCTTCTGTTTAGGAAAAAGTTAAAATTACTTGGTTTTGTCAAACACATATTGTTCCTCTATCTCTGCTCGGAGAGTCTTTGTGTTTTCCATTTTGTGTCTTCCCATCCTTCCACATTCCACTTTTCCTCTCTCTCTCTCTCTCTCCGTCCATTTCAGGGATGGAGAGGGAAGAGAGAGAGAGAGAGAGGTAAAATTGACTCGTGAAAATATTCAGGACATGTTGCAAATTAAAATTGCTCTTAGTTTTACAATGCACTGTGGGATACAATGTTCACAGTTGTGTTGTCTGAGCTGTTGACTTTTCCCGGCGAAACAAAAGTTCTCCTAATAATAAGTCAGTTTTTGTTCTTCCTCAAGGAGGTATACCTACCCAAAACAATAGTCAACATTCACCACCTCCACCTCCACCACATCTACACTCCACTACATCCTCATCCCATTTTTTTTTTCTCTTCCTTTTTACGACTGATTTTTTCCCCCAGAAAGACACAGGTTCCTCTTTTTTTAAATAGGTCACCACCAGCAAACAGCACACTCACACACACAGAAACCTTTTTTTTACTACTTTCTACTACCCATCCTTATTGTGAGAGTACGTGGAACGAAGAGATAGAAAAAAAGTTTTTTTTCTCCTTCTCCCTCCCATACCATTGTTTAATCCCAAATGACAACAAACATAACACAAGTTTTTTTAGGGACAGAAGGGGAAAATAACAAAGTTAGCTAACTATCCATATTGTTTACCTATAGCCTTGATGAGATCGACTCTCATGGCTTGGTGCGTGCGGTGCTCCTATCCACATACCTTTTATTTTTTTGGGAAGTCATCACCACCGTCATCACGAGTACGACGTCGTGTAGACAAGTCTAATTTGGAAACTCATTTAATAGCGTAATAGAACGGAATAGGCATACTAAATTTAAGCGACCCGTTTCCACACAGCTACTACTACTCCCCCTCATATTATATTTCCTCCTCACGGTTACAATTACAGCTGATGGGTGATTTGAAATGGATAGGTATTTTGTATGTTCCTCTTTCACTACCATTTCGAGCTCCCCGGTTTCCCGCGGTTGACCTGTGAAGGGAACAGGTTAAATAAAATCGACTGCCTATTTGAGTCTTCTTCTGGGCTAAACAAAAAGCTCCCATAGCGGCAGTATAGGTACGCTCAGAAAAAATAAAGTTTTTCTTTTCGCGATTGGGGATTAGAGAGTGCTATCATATAAGGGGAAGATGGAAATGTTCAGATTTATATTTTTTTCATAATTACAAAAAGAAAGGCTAAGAGAAAACCCACTGAAAAAAAATTTTTTTTTCAGGTTTTCTTGAGAAATGGGTCCATTCACTTTCTCGTTTTATGTCTTAATTTGATTGCTATAGCTAATTATATTTTTTAGCTGGAAACTATGGTCGAAATAAAAGGTCACAAGTTGAACTCGAAGTTTTTGTGATGTGGGTGAGTAGTGAGTGGAAATAGAAATCAAATCAGTTTTTTTTTGTTTTTCCCTCCCACATTTATTTCTCACAGGAACTCTCTTTCCCAATAAAAATATTTTTTGGGAGATTCTTAGAAAACAGCTATTTACTTGGTGGATGACTGTAAGAAGCGTTAAATTTTTTTTTTTGGCTTTTAAGACTTCCAGCAAAATCTAATCAGCAATAAAAAATGTTCCCTATATCCAGTAGCACATCTCCGAACATCGAACATTTATATATTTTACGTGCTTCCTAGAAAAAAAATGTAGTTGCGAAAAGTGAGCATTCCCTCGCAGATATCTTTTTACTCTTGGGTGAGTTTTATCATCATCTTCATCAGATTTCCGGTCCCCTTTCGTTAGTTGCAATAAAAGATCAAATAAAAATGGCAAGGATTATAAGACACAGTTAATATCCCGAAACTCTATGGATTTCCCACTCTACCAAATAATTTATATATTCCTTTGGCCCCCCTTTCCTGTACGTGCGCTTACTTTTTTTGCACACTCTCCTTTCTTTATTAGTACGGCCACACTTCATTTTTTTCCTTTCCCTGCTGTGAACAGATCCATTTAACAAAAAATAACTCATTATCTGGCTTCAAAAAAAAGTCTGAAAGAGAAAAAAATCAGATTTTTTTCAAACAAGCAAAAAACATTTCCCTCTCCTCCGTGTCGTGTGTAAACCTGACGTATTATATATTTGCTGGTGTGCTCAGTGGAAATGCCACTGTCTAAGTAGCTCTATTTTTATTTTTTTTGTGATGAGTGCAACTCTTGTTGGAGATAGCTGAAGAACTCGTAAAACAGAAACATTTCCTTTATTCTTTGCTCTAACATCGGAAAAATAAGGGAAGAAATCTCCGGCCATTTCCTCCATTCTCGTCTGAGATATGACGTGACTTCCCTCTTATGGCCCTTTTTTGTCATCCATTACTGAATCCTTTTCATACGCTCCCTGATAAAAAATGTGTACTTTTCTGATTGCAATTTCTCCCATTCTTCTTTCTTCCCAACTTTTTTTTGTCTTTGTTTGTCAAAAATATAATCCACTGCACATATTTATGTGAAGACGGCTTTCTCAAAATTCTTCGCTCGTATATTTCCAGTGATGAAATCTATAAAAAAAGGGTAGGAGTGAAAGCAGTGCACATAAGCAATACATTTTATGCAGTTTTCCACCTAAAGGGAAAAGAACTGCCACCCGAGGGAGCACCTCTAAAATATTCCCTTCTAAACATAATGAAATGAGTGTAAAAAATAGAGGAGTACACGAAAAAAATATATTTTTGTCGGGATAGCACGAAGCAAAACAATTTTTTTTCACCCTTTCTTTTATGGGCACTTACCTACTAATAAAAATACGTACAAGGAATAAAATAAAAATCGTGAAGGAGAAGAAAAAAAAAGAAGAAGGGTGGAAAAAAAGTAGCGTTTCTTTTTAGTCTTGCTTTTTTGGAAAGGGCTTTTTTTGTTTTATTTTATTTCGTTGAAAATTAAGGTGAAAAAAGGAAGAAGGGAAAAAAAGTATCTTGTTATGGGAAAAGAAAGGGAGGAAGATCAAGACTTTTTAAACTGTGCTTGTGATGCCATTCAGTGTAATAAGGGAGCCAGCAGAGGATAACAAGAGGAAGAAGAAGATGGTGATGGGGACTACAAAACAAAGTTCACTACTAGAAAAGTTTTTTTTCTGATAAAGAAAAATAACTGCAGTCGTACATCAGCGTAAACTTGGAAAGTTCGGGGAGAATCGAAAGTTTAAAGCGAAAGTCTAAAGGAGGAACATCAGGTATGTCTTACTCATCCTATTTACGAAAAAAATAGGTTTAACTTGAGCTCGATCTCACTTTGTCAGGAGAAAATGGCTGTAAACTGTGTACAGAAATACAATTTTTTTTCGGGGAAGATATAGCAAAAAAATCTATTCAATTGAAACAATTTACATTTGCATCGTCAGAAAAAAAGGGAATTTATGTGAGGGAGTGAGTGAGCGGAGAAAGTGAGCGAAAAGGAATCAATCGACTAGTTTGCTCTGTCTGTGCATTATACTTGAGAATTTTTTTTCCTTTTTTTGTCAAACGGTGTCGATTCACTACAGAAAAAAATATATAAATTGACGAGAAGGTTTCAGATCAAGTATGCTCTTTTTATTTTGTGATGTTTGCTCCTTTTCCGAGAATCACTTTTTTTTCTCTTGTTGATGCGATGAAAGTGAGCAATGTAGGATGACAAGTAGGTTGTAAGGAGAAAAAAGGAAAAGTTCAGCTTGCGAGCCTCTAAGGGCAATGTGCATGCTTGCATAGGTAACTCGGATCATGTACATATTTACCGTTTTTTGCTTCCACTCTCCTGAAGTAAAAAAAACGGCGAAAATGTATTTTTTTTTTGAAAAAAAACTGCATTTTTACAACGTGATCAACCTTCTTTTCTTCTTTATGCAGTAAGCAATGTAAGAGAGAAAAAGGGGTCTTTCAGGGTGCTTTTTCTTTTTTTTCTAAAAAAAAATCGTTCCATTTTCCACTACTAAAGTTCCTTTGTTGTAGGGCAGATGATAAAGAAAAAAAATCTCTCTGCAAACACTCTGATTGTTTAAGGAGGAAGTGGAGTAGTGGAAAAGGATATCAAAAAGAGGCACTTGCTTTGTACTGGATCGTGAATGTTATTTTAGTGGAAATTGTTTGTGAATGAGAAGTTCCAATTTGCACACTCTTCTCTCAGCTTCGCTCGTTTCTCAGTGTAGATATCCTTTTTTTTTATTTCTGGCCTTTCTTTTGTTTACTCATTTTCGGGGCGATCGGCTTCTCTAGTTCATCATCATCACCGTCGCAGTGGGCTGTCGCCAAGAGAGCGCTTCAAATATTGGCTGAGGAAAGGGATAACTGTGTTGTTCAGTCAAGTGGGGGTGGGCGCCCTTCTCGTGTGCTACACCATCCTGGGGGCAATGCTCTTCATCAGTATTGAGTCGAGGGTGGACAACCGGCGGCTCACCCAAGTTGCGCAGCTCCGCTCCTCAACAGTGCTCCAGCTGTGGAACGTCACCCAAAACTACAACGTCCTTTACGGCCACCAATGGTCTGAGGACGTTGACCAAATTGTGCGCCGGTTCGAGCAAGAGCTGGTCAGAGAGATTAGGCTTGGATATGATGGCATTCACGGACGGCAGCCTTGGAACTTCCCCAGCGCGCTAATGTTTTCCCTCAGTGTTTACACAACTATTGGTAAGGCACTTCGCCACTCTTCCAGCTCGAGCTCCTTCCTCAAAAGATTACTCCGCTGACAATTCCATTCCCCTCTGGACTTAGAAAGCCACTAAACACTGCAGTACCATGACAGATCGCAATGGCGGTGGCAGGGCAGACCATCATTCCATTTTATTTCCACTTTTTCCTAGCCGCCCGCACTCAATCACAAGCTGCTCTGTGTCCTTCTCCGTCCTCACTTGCATTTTTACTGCAAACAAGTCTCCAGGGTTTTTCCCCATCCTACTCTTGCACTTTTTCTCCCCAGTCCACTCTTAAAACCACGCAGAATGAGCGAATGAAGGACACGAGTCTTTCCCTGATGAATTATAGAACGGAAATTGCCACAGTAAACAAGCCAACGCAAATGTCAGTGTCATCCCGGGAAAAGTTAAAAACTGACACTTTTTTTATCTCGCTCCCGCTGCTGACTCCATCTCCAATGTAATTTTTATTAGATCGGTGTGGGAGCAGTAATTTTGCGTTGGCGATAGAAAAATAAAAGAGTGTAACCTTAGCCATCCCAAACTCTCACTTTAATCCATTTTCATCACGTTTCCTGATGGAGAAAAGTGCATTTTTTGCTCCAATGAGAGATGACGTATGGCTAGCGCTTAGTTTTTCAGCTCACTCAATAAATTGTGGGTTGCGTGTCTGGCGGAAATATACAACCTCACCGAAAACAGTTCCCGGTTTGTATGGACATTTTCCCGGAAAGTGTATTTTTTGTCTGTTTCGTGATGAATTTCACTCGTTTACAGCTCAAAGCGCTATTTTGGCTTCCTTTTCCCAAACTCTTAAAATAAATGAAATGATGTGTACGTATTTTTCCTCAGACACATCAAAAATTTTCATAATATTTTCTTTGGAGAAATGTCTCTTTCCATCCAATCACACTCAGATTGACTGAGGAAAAACCGCACCTCAATTTAACTAAATTTCCGCTCATAAATCTCCCCAGGAAAACATAATATCGTGATGGAATCACGAAATCACCCATAACTTATCAAAATTAAGCGGAGGCAATTGGCAATCTAAATTTTCGTCGGTTGAGAAAATAAATTAATTTTTTTTGCCCCTTCCTAGAAATTTCATCTTCTTTAATCATATACGAAATGAGATCCAGCTAAAAAATGTAATTTAAAATGATTAACATTTTTTTCGCAGGTTATGGCAATCTCACCCCGAAAACGGACTGGGGCAAAGCAACAACTTGTCTCTACGCCATCTTCGGAATTCCCTTGCTCCTCTTGTACATGGCCAACGTGGGGGATCTACTTGCAAAAAGCTTCCAGCAATTTTACCGCACTTTTAATCGGTAACTTAATTTTTTTCTAAAATGATGAAGCATATTGCTCAATTTAAATTTTTCACCTACTCCCGAGGAAAAACTCTTGCGATAGCACACCCAAAATAAAAATAAAAATATTATACCCATGCAGAACAAAAAGCGTAAAAACGAGAGTGAAGGAATCGCCCGAAATAAGGAGACATTTTCTCTCGTTTTCCTCCTCTCCTCTAACCTTTTCCTCTTTTCATTTGAGAATATATTGCTCCTGCTCCTGATCTTTCTCCAGTACGTACACACACACTCCCCCTCTCCCCTCTTCTATTCCCCACGTATATCCAACTAATATATCATGAGTTTAAATTGGATTTTTTTTCAAATGCTGTACACACTGTACACCACTTGACTTTTCACTTTTTTTCTAGACTCTCTTCCTCTCCCAAAAAAAATTCTTCTCTTATGTCGACTCCAGATCCTCTTTTTTTTCTTTCGACGAAAATCCGTCCAACAACTGTGAAAGTTGTAGAGTGTAAGCGCCCACTATTATATATATTTTTTGTTGGTGAGCTATTGTAATGATAAGGGAAAACAAGGGAGTGTGAGGCGCTCCGTACAGACATCCATAAAAGACCCATCTATTGCACACATACGTGCACAATATTTACTTTTTATATTCTCCTCACCTCCCATCATAGCCCTCTTCGGTGGGTATGTACTCCACCGCTCGAGAAATAAGTCCAAAATTTTTATGTACTGCAACTTTACAAGTTTTTTTTAGCAGTGGGAGCTTTTGTGAGCAAGGGTGCTGAGTGTGAGTGAGTGAGCTTGTGGTGGAATGGAACTGGGACTCGTTTATTTCCACTCTTTTGGATGAGAGTGAGCAGCACCAAGAAGAAAAAAAAATGAAGAATGTCTCTATACCTTGTACACATAAATACAAATAGTGGTGCTTTGGAACGGGCCCACTTTTTCTCTTTTGTTGTAATTTCATGAAAAACTATGACGAGATGAGCTTGTTTCCAGTAAGAAAAAGACTTTCTCTTCTTCTTCAGAGAAAAAGTGTATATCTCCTTTATAGTGGAGAGAGTTGCTCAAAGAGGAAAAAAAAGAAAAAAAAAGCTAACGAGAGTAATTCTTTACTTATAGTTTCCCCCGAGGTATTTTCTCCCGTAATGTTTGATACGAGCTATATACTAAAGCACCAGAGCCAGAGCTAGCGCCAGCACCAGAACCAGAACCAGAGCCGCGCTCACTACTTCCACGAAAATGTATCTTTCACGCAGACATTCCTGTGTACACAAGAGTAATATGAATTACTCAACGTAAAGTACCTAAAATTGTGTTCCATCATCAAAAAAAAACATGTGGGGAAAAGGAAGTTGAAAAGATACATGCGAAGAAAAAAATTTTTTTTTCGAGGGACTCATGTGCGTGTTCTATGAGCTCACTACATTTTCTTGTTCCTCTTCTTCTCGAAGAGCTGCCACTTTTTCTTATCGGAAGAGGAAATCAAGAGAGATCTCGCTATCTCGGAGGATGTAAGAGGAGGAGGAGATGTTGATAGGGAAAAATGGGAGTTGGTGAAAGCGAGAAAAAAAATTTTTTTGGAATGAATGGCTAAGCTAAGCTCATTCATGATTGTCAATATGATGATCAGCAGAAAAAAAATTGCGGAGATTGGAGAGGAGGGAAGAAGAGAAAGGGAGAGAAATGAGCGTGTGAAAAAAAATATTCGATCGAGTTCCCAATCACTTACCTTTTCTAGCAATTTCTTCTTTCCATCCAATTCCCTTTTCCTTGTTTGCCCGCTGGAGAAAAATGAGAGGAGTAGTGGAAAATAGATATTTGCACAAGTGCGCCTTTCAGCACTTTCTCATTTTCGAGATTCATATCTAGCCGCAATCTCTACAATTATGCTTATGCGAGCACACTGTCAGGAATTTTCGATCATTTGATTATTTGATTATTACTCAAAATAATTATTTCCGGGTTTGGGCCAAACTGATATTATTTACTTGGCACTCCAATTCAAATAATTTTGTTAGCTCAGAGATCCGCGAAATTTGAAATGTGGGATAATTTTTGCATATCATTTTCCTCCAATTTATGTAATTTGGTGGCAAACAAGCTAAAAATTTCCTTTTTGGGAAGAGGAGTGTAGCCGAAATCTCGGAAAAGGGAATTTCTGCACGTTATGGAAAGAAACTTTTTTGGAAGCACTAAAAAATATTCCATTTCTTGGAAGAGTTAGCACAGCCACACTCTCCATTTATTCCCACCGTTCACTGCTATTATGATTAGTGCCGTTGTATGAAAAATAGGAGGACCTCACGATTGAAAAGGAGCATTGTGTGCTAAGATCACAGTGGCCATCGCCGTTTTATGGAATCAGCTCCTTTTCTCCACAATTTTTGGAAGCGGTTTTTGTTGGCTAAAACATTAAATTAGAAGGCGCACACACAAAAGGAGAATAAAAAGGGGTTTTTTACACTCGCAAAAAATTTCGAGTTTGCCAGCGATTTTTGCCTAGAGGAGAAATAGGAAAAGCCATGGGAACTACATACGGTGAAGGATAAGAAAAAAAAAATTTTTCTCCTGCATGCATCCCTGCACCCCGCACACTCTCCAATATCTGGAATGAATGGTTTGGAAGTAGTCTGAGAATAAAAAGGGGCTAACTTGGCTTCAGTATAAATAAAAAAAGAGAATTTTTTTTTCTTGCAAAAATCTGGGATTGAAATGTGCTCTGTTCCTCTCCCCAGCCCTGTAAAAAAAGGGAAACTGATGTATTGGATTGAATCCAAAAAGTCGAAAAAAAATCGCACTCTCTCTCTCTCAAAGACACAGAGAGCTGACGGGATTGCACATTTTTCAAAGAAAAAAAAATACCGACTATCCAGCCACTCTCACTCTTCCAATTTTTATTCTCCCTTCTTCCACCTATATTTTTTTATTGGTGGAACTTTGTATTGAAAGATTGCAAACTGTTGAAAATTTGNTATTCTCCCTTCTTCCACCTATATTTTTTTATTGGTGGAACTTTGTATTGAAAGATTGCAAACTGTTGAAAATTTGCGTACGAAAAAAAACATCCTCCGCGAAAAAAAAATATATTCATCAGTAATGGAAAGAGGCAGCTTGGACAAGGAAAGTGTATATGATATGGTTGATTTCATACATAAATTTATTCCCAGTGTGCTCCTGCTTCTCACTCCCATATCCTCGCAAAAATAAATTTGTACATAAAAATTTAGCCGAAAATAAAACAGAGCATGCCCTATAAGCAAGCATTATATATTTTTTTCTGGTGGTGGTAGCGCAAAAACATTTTCTTTTATGCTGATGGGAATATTAATGTTTTGCTCTGTGCTTTTCTCTATTGAATCCTCACTCTCGAAACTCACCCTACCATAAGTCCTGAAGCAGTTACGAAAAAGAATTATACTGCAAATCCTCTTCCCTTCCTGAGAACAAGCTTGTAATATTTTTTAACTTTTATATTTCAGCACAAAAAAATTTTTTTTGTTGCAATGTACACCCAGTTTAATCTATGACATGTGTGTTAAGCACAGAAAAAAATGCTCCGCTTTATATTTTTTTTTCTCGAGCTACCCCCTTATAATTTGAATTTCCCTGAGGAGCCGAAAAAAAATAAAAAAAATGCTCCGCTTTATATTTTTTTTTCTCGAGCTACCCCCTTATAATTTGAATTTCCCTGAGGAGCCGAAAAAAAACACTCCATGCCGAAGATTGGAGATATCCAAAAAGCAAATACAGACATATATTTTTGTAGTAGAAACTATGCCGTGCTTTTTTTTCTCCCTTAGCTCCCCGACTTATAATTTTATGGCAGTGAACCCCATCCAAGTGGTCGAAAGATGGAGTGGGAAGCGAAAGCCGGCATAGCACTTTATACCATCAACCATCCCCACTTATATATATCCACCTCCATCCTATTTTTTTCAAAAGTGTCTCAACTCCCATAAATTATAGCTGATGAAGAAGAGAGAGAGAGAGAAAGGGAAAGAAAAGGGCCCCAAGAAATATATATTTTTTTATATGTATATGCAAACGTAGGGAAATGTCGTACAGGGAGCTATTCGAAAGCGTAAGCGATAGAAAAAAACATTTTTTTATATTCGGAGATCCCGCTCATATCACAATTTTCCTCGTTGTTCTGGCGTCCACCCGTTACTCTTTTCCATACAGGGTAATTGATGAGTACTAAAAAGAAGAGAAAAGGCACAGTCAAACTTTTTTTTCTCCTGTCCCATTCTCCGAGACAATTTCGACAGATACACCTTTCAATTGTATCATCCTCCTCACCCAGGGACTCCTTTTTTTTGTTTTCCGCTGCTGCTGGAAAAGACAAAAAAAATAGCGGCCTTCTCATTACTCTCATATATGACTGTTGCTGTGTCAGCAACCGGCTACAACGGGGGAAAAAAGGAGCAAAAATATAGTAAATGCAATAACAGAGCTACTTTATTTTCGCCGTATATTTAGAAGGAAAAATGCCGGCAAGAGGGTAATATCCGTTCTGCTCAAGTGAGCGGGGCGAACGAGAAGTGAGTGGAGGAGAGTTCATGGAGGCAAAAAAAACTGCATTCACTTATGAGCACCTAACAAAAAATATATTTTTTTCGGGAGAAAAGGACTAAAAAAGGAGAAAAGCCGTATTAGTAATAATATATGCCACTAATAAAATGTTTACATTCTTCGGGACACTCTCCATTTTCTACTTTCATCCAGAACAGAGAAGAAGAAGCATGCATGGTGTCGGGTCTAAAACACACTCCATTTTTTTCCAGCCTCACCTCCTCCATCTATATTTTCTTTCTCTTGTCCATTGAGAATCAGAAAGGAGCCACCGGAAGACAGAAAAAAATATATTATATTGTACGAGCCGGCTAAAAAGTAGTATTGGAGAAGAAGAATAAAAAAAGTGGAATCCGCCGTTGCAGATAAAAAAACTGGAGAGAAAAAGTTGCCCCCAAAAAGATATATATATATATTTATACCTTGAATCTGCATTTAAAGATCAGCCGTGACTTTTATAGGGAAAATAAGTTTTTTTTGTTGTACTCCATCTCCAGAAAAAAAAATAGGAGAGCGGGGAATAGAGAAAGAAATGGAGAGAGCCGGGCTAGGAGGAGAAATATATTTCCAGCGGAGTAGTAGTGTTTACGATCTCCAGAGCACTTTTGCCGTTTGATTTCTGTGTCGCGGAAAAGGCAGGAAAGGACTATCAAAGGTTGTTGCTGCGAGACACATTCCCGAACTGGAACTGGAATGATGTTTAGAGCTCTCTCTGTATACTGCTGGAGAGAGTGCTCTTTATTCTGAAAAAAAAACTCCTTAAAAGATGTAAATGGCACAGGGAAAGAGAGATAATCTCAGCCTATCAGAGAAGGTGAAGGATGTACCGGGATATAAAAAGGCAAGGCATTATAAGAGAGAAAAAATGTATTTTTTTGTGTGGGGCAGCATTTGCAAAGATGTTGGAGGGAGAGGGAGAGGAAGAGAAAAAAAGGGAGAAAAAGTAGTTAGAGTATGCATGAGCTGACTTGAGTTGTTATGACAGGGGACTTTAAGGGTATTGTGCTTTTTCACGCCATGTAAAGATGCTCCCTTAGATATACAATTTTTTTGTGATTTTGTTGCGCCATATTATAAAAATAGTAAGAAAAAAATTCAGGACTTTGGCTCACTCGAGAAAAATGCATAGGAAGTTTTTGTACGGATATTTTTTTATCACAATAAAGAAAAAAGAGAGCGAGGAAATTGCAAAAGGAGACAAGGAAAACGACGCATGACGTCGTTGAAAAGTACACTGATGAAATGTGAGCGTCCTAGTTGGGGAGCTGGGAAATATATGCATTTTTTGCACGTTCAGATCCGAATCGGTAAAACGGAAGAGGCCTCTTCTTCCATTTTGGAGTTGGAGTGGGAGATGAAAAGGGGCTATGGCAGATCTACATACATGTTCTTGCATAAATGAGAGGGCAGAAAAAAAGATGACCTTTTTAGAGAAAAGGACAAATATCTTTTGATATGTAAAAAGAGATTGGAAATGAGTGTTTCTGGAGATGAATGGATTTTTGAAGTAAAAAAATGATTTGTGATAAATTAATTTATTTATTTTTGGATTGGGCTAGGTGCAAGGTAAAAGTGAATAAGATGAGGGAGCAGAGCCGGGAGCGGCGGCGACAGGAGAGACTAAGCCTGGAAGGGAAGGACGAGAAGGGCTCGTTGATTGCGGAGGGTGTAAGTGGTGGTGGTGGAGGATCTCTTGAAACGGGGAGTGATTACCGGGAGAGGAAAGTGAATGGAGTGGAGATGGAGATGGGAGTGCGGAAAGGTTCTGGTGCTAGTGCGGGGGATCATCGCCGAGTGAGGAATGTGGTGGTGGCGAGTTGCGAGAGAACTGTGGGTGAGAGTGAGGCTAATGAGGTGACGACAATTCCGATATCCACCTGCTTCTACATCTTCTTCTCGTACATTCTGTTCGGCTCGCTGCTGTTTTCGTGGTGGGAAGGGTGGGAGTACTTTGAAGGCTCCTACTTCTGTTTTGTGAGTCTGGTGACGATTGGATTTAGTGATATGGTTCCGGGGAAAAGCCGAAGTATCGGGATGGCGTTATCCCCCTCCTCTCTGGCAATTACTGGAATTGCACCAGATAGTAAATCTGGCGAGGACGGGACTGCAACTTCCTCACCCAGCTCGGCTACAAGCGGGGGCTACGCTGACGGGAGTGGGATTGAACTAGGCACCAGTGCTTCTGGCACTAATGGACGAGAAGAAAGTCTGGATCACGTTGATGGACAGCTCATTCTCTGTGCCATCTACATCCTCTTTGGCATGGCTCTCATGGCCATGTGCTTTCATCTCACTCAGGAGCGGTTCTTCGTCACTGCAAAAAAAGTGGGCAGAGCGCTTCATCTAATTGAGCAAAAGTAATAAAAAATGAGCTCCCAAATCATCCAGTCCAGAAACATTTCACTTCACACCCAAATTATGTTTTTTCCACTGAAGCCGTTCCACACTCCTGCCCAATTCCACACAAAAACAATAAACAGTTTACTTCCGCTTACTGCTCGCTCACATGCTAAAACTGCGTTTAAAAAAATACTTGTAGAGCAACGGCAACGCCCACTCCATCATCTCCCCTAAAATAAAAAAATATATTATGTTAAAAAAAGCCTGAAAAATTTTCCTTCCCCAAGTTTGACGTCCCTCCTGATTGAGATGTAAAATCGGTCAACTTCAGCTACCCACACTTATTTTTTTTACTCCTTTTTAACTGCTCAACTGAGCTGCGCAGTGAGTGATGACACATCATAAATTGTTTATCGGCTTTGGTACCCACACATATTATATTTTTTTTGGCTTTTTTTGTGTCCTCCGCCCCCATATCCGCTCCATACAAAAGGAAAAAATACTGAGCAGATCTCAATCACAGAACATCACATCACTTCATCTCCTTTCAACAACAACGTCGATCCCGAGAAAAAATAGCGGAGCTGACGTTGGCACACACTACCACTGTACAAAGTACACATTTTTTGCCGCTCATTTAGCTCACAGAGAAATTTTTTTTTCGGAAAGTGAGAGAAACAGCCGTTGGCAGCAGGTGACATGAATCTAAAACCAACAAATTTTTTTTGTACATTTCTTCACCGAGGAAAATCGCAAGCCAGCAAAGTATCTAACAGCCCCAGCTGTGTGTTTCCAACATCATTTACCATCCCCCCACCATGTAACATTTTACCATGTCATAACCTCGTAAAAATATATTTTTTTTGCTATCCCAACTCAAAAAAGGGAAAAAAGGAGTAATAACGTAGCACATATAAAATAGTAGATGAGCCCCTACCAGATATCTCTATATTGGAAGGGTGAAAGAAGAGCGAAAAAGTTTTTTTTTCTTCTTCTTCCTTCCATCAGACCGTCGGTTGCTGAATCAGAGAAAAAAAAGTGAAAGTTGAGAGATGAACAAGAAAGAAAAAAAGGAAATCTTCGGGATTTTTTTTCTTCTTCTTCTCTCCTTTCCTTTTTTTTTTTGCAAGTGCGATGATTACAGTTGACATGCATGCATGCATCCCTTGTAGCTGTACAGATTTCATTTCTATATTTGCGAATTTCATCATACGAGATTTCTTTTTTTCTCGGTAACATTTTTTTTGCCTTTTTACACCCGTCTCCCTACTTCCAGGGAGGGACCGAGTGTGACTGTGACTACGAGCTAAAAAAAATGGCGGGCACATCCTTCTGGAGTTTACAACAACGTGTCAAAATCATGTTTTTTTCCTCTCCACCGAAGAAAAAAAGAATCTCCATATATTCCTATCTGCTTAATGCTAGCGGAAGAAATGTGAGCGGAGAGAGAGATAAAAAAATGAAGAAATATTTCATCCTATAAAAAAGATTGTCAGTTGGCCCAGTAATAAAGTTTATGAACTGGTGGTGGCAGGAAAGAAAAAAATGGAGTGGAGACCCCTCCGAATTGTGAGAGTGGGATGGGGCAGCTCAAAACAAAAAGTAAACTTTGCATGCAGAGCATACATTCTACTGTCATATCGATTAATGTCGAAAGATAATGTAGAGCTGTGGCAGCATTTCCGGCTAAAATCTGAAATTGGAGGGGGAAAAACTTTTATTTAAAAGAAATTGTAGTTTTTCCTTGCAACTACCAGGAATAAAGTGAGCTAACAGATTAATTAAGTCTACCGATAAATTTTGTACTTGTTGCAAAAGGAAAAAAATAATTTTTGAAATGTGTTAAAAAACGTATTTACTCCTGTGATTATGTTTTTAGGGTGGAACATCTAATAAAATAAAATTCTTTTTTTGTGCAATTTTGCTTGTTGCCT
>JAHZND010000514.1:0-33955 GCA_027744115.1 Acrocyrtus sp. NNG-2020 | reverse complement strand
GGTGTGGGTGAGTAAACTCTGAAATTAATATAAATTGGGAAAATAACATTAATTTTCTATATTTTAAAAGTTTCATAATTTTCGTAGACTACTTTTATTGTTTTTTATGAGGGTAAGTACTCGGCAATTTCTTGGTGTGCCAACGAGAAGTGACACCTGAGCAGGAAGAAAGAGAGAAATATGCTCGTATTAGTTTAATTTTACTCTCCTGATAATTATCATTTATCAAATTTAATATTTGAATAAAAATTGTAAAAATAAATCAGCAGGAAGGCATGCATATTATGTCCACAGTATCTTCAGTGTGGTAAACTCCAATGAAATCATCATGTTCAAAATTTGCTGTTGAGATATAATTTTTTTTAATTTGACGGATTTTAGCTCACCCTTTGTTCCCTTTCCCTTAGTGACTCCGATGATGTCGATCATCTCATCCTGAGCGAAAACGTTCTTAATTGGAATGGTCTTTTCAAGGTGCTTCTTAGCCCAGTCCAACTTTTGGGAGATGCTACCACCATTCAACTGAATTTCCATGATGTGGGCCTTCTTTTGACGCTGCTTCAACAGTTTCATCTGAAAAGTAAAATAGAATGGCATTTTAGGAACAATTCAAATTTCTTCTCACGATAAGTTTAAAAGGGTGTAGCTTTTTGTTTAATATTTACCTGAGTGTGGCAGATGACACGGATGACATGAGCAATACTTCTTCATGATCTTAAAGTCGTGCTCGATCTGCTTCTTTCCAAGAGCATCTTGCCACTTCTTACTGGCCTTGGTGAATGCCTTCTTCTTGGATTTGTACCTTTTTTTCAAAGATCATATCATAATGAAAATCCTTCTTTTCCAAAAAACGAAACTTTGGTCTCTTCTTGTGCAAGTACATAGCCCATTTTGGAATCGCGTAAGAACTTCTGACTTAGGTTTCGTCTCATGAATCAACCAACCATGTTCACTAGCCTTCCTTTCAATTTAAAACTGAAATTTCAGCCAGCAATACTGATTGGTGTCCAGAGGAGACTTATGCTCTTTGACGGAGCTTGGATGAGGCTTTCCAGTTTAAAAGCTAATTTTTGTAAGATTTTACTAATTACAATTATCGATATGAGAAAGCCTTTAATAATTTGAAGAAGTAGGCAGCCAACCACAAGACTACAAATAAAAAATTATATATTTAAAAAAAAGTTTTAAATTTTTATTCTTAAAATTAAGTTTGACTCGAGGAATTTATACGGGGTTCTACTTCTATATAACTAAGAAATCTGGTAACTCTTATTAAATTGTAAATGTTAAATGCAAAGAGGTGCTATGTAGTTTCGATTTCAAAATGTAAATGTGAAGGGTTTTTCATCAGTCCGCCCTAGGTTATCCTCACTGTTCAATCAGTGCGTGTTTAGTACACATTGTTTATGCATCATGTAAAAAACCCTTCGCCGTCACCACTAATCTTCAATTAAATTTCAACAATTTTTTAAAGTATTTTTAAAACTTACCAGTTCTTGTAGAATCGACGACGGCACTCCTCGCTCAAATGCTCAGCCCATACCAACTTCAGGGCACGAAGACCGTGGGGAGTATCGATGTAGCCAACAACTCCGACAACGACCATTGGTGGGGTCTCCACAATGGTAACAGCTTCTACTACTTCCTTCTTGTTGATCTCTGTAAAAATAAAAATTGTAAAATAACATTTTACTTTCTCGATCTATCTTTAAATTTATAAAATAGAGAACTGTGCATCGCATGGCTAATCTCCTCTTTCTTCGCCGAAGTGGCTCAGAAAAGATAATGGAATATGCGATCCTTCCGCCACAGTGCGAACACCGGGCTAGTTTGCTTTTCAATGCTGCGGATAAGGAATTGACTACAATTATTTTGTAGCTCCGCGACCGCAATGACCCCCAGCTAGGCCACCCGTTAGGACAGCCCTGCCAGGAGTCAGCATCGTTCGTTTCACAAACAACACGCTAACTAAAAATTAAAACCAAATTAATTGAGAATAGAAACTTACTTGAGCCAGGCTTATCAGCTTCTCTTACAATGTGGGTCATTCCAGCCTTGTAGCCTAAGAACGCCGTAAGATGGACTGGCTTCTTGGCGTCATCCTTAGGGAATGCCTTGACCTTTCCACGATGACGCTTTGCCCTCTTCTTGGGATAGAATCCCATGGACCCATGACGAGGCGCACTAAACTTACGATGGGACTGGAAGAAAAAAATTAAACTAATAAAAAAATCATAACCAACTTTTGTCTTGCAAATTTCGCTTTCAACTTCTAACTAACTTCCTCGTTAAGTCTAATTTAATTTAAAAGTTTTAAAAATAAAATTAGGACAGTAGTAGATCAAGATCAAAAACTCCTCTATCCATTCTACAAACTTTTTTCTAATTTTTCTCCAAAAATTGAAAACTAAATAAATCGCAGTTTATAACGACCAGCTAATTATGCTAACCACAATTTAAACTAATATTAGATTGTAGTTCAAGCAGTGAAGTTAGTTAAAAATTAAATTGTAGAAATTTTTTAGAAAATTTGAACTCACCATCTTGACAACTATCAACCTCCTCTTCAGAGTAAAATTTGAAGAGTAATGAGCCAAGCTTGGGAAGGAGAATGCCTCTTTCACTCTATCTTGCAGCCTTGTGGACCGGCAGCAAGCCAAAACCTGCATGGCATGTCGTGAGCGCTCCCTAACCTCTCAGAATTTTAAGCATGCGCTCTGCATTCATCACATCACGAGAAATTATGAAAGGTTGGGCGAACGACGTGCTTTACTATGAAGAGGAAGGCGAGGGTATACTCTAGATGCGTGGATTATACCTTCTATTCTGTGCGTAGCTTGCGTGCAATAGTGGAAATATGCGGGGCAGAGCTAAAGCAAGCTAGCGTGCGGCTATATAGTTTGAGGTGTAGCAGTTCCAAGGAGAGTGGTATGGCTATGTATAGACAAAGTATAGAAAAGTGTGGTAATTTAAAAAGTTTTTCTGAGAAGAAGTTGCGCGCGTTTGGTTGGGGGCATTGTAGGAAAATATATAGTGCTGTTTTTAATCGAAAGAAGAGAAGATGCAAAGGTTTGTCAAGGAACAAAAATTGTCCCGTCAGATTTGTCATTCAGTCCATTCACTTCGGCTGATTGCTGGAAACTGGAATGCTGGTCAAGGACAGCAAGGTTAGGCGAGGAGGAGAGAGGATGTATTACATAAATCTTATTTCCAGCTTTCCAGAGCGTAGAATTCCAGTTCAAGTCAATCGGAGACGGAAGTGCAGCAGTTCTAATGAAAGTTCTTAATCCAGTTCGCTTTCGCTTAATTACGCTTAATAAGTACGCAACGAAAATATATTTTTTTGCCATTCCACCGCTTAATTCCTGCTTCAATTTATCGAAAGTTGAGTAAACGTACAGCAGTTGGGTTAATTGACTAATTAAGGTATATTAGTTAGTTCTTGTCTGTCTGTACAAAAAACATTTTGGGCAGAAATGGACCAACACACCCTCAATCCAGGAATTCCGCTTGGTAATATACATACGTTATCGTGATTTGATGAATTGATAGAGAAAAACGATTTTTAAATTCCATCTGAGGCTATTATCCATGCTAAAATAAATGTAATCCTCATTTTTATTCTTTAAAGATTTATCTCTGGTGGAAATAAATCCTATTGTGGATTCCATAATAAAAGCCGAAGCAAAGCATATCATTTCTAGTCGGGCTTATCTGGTGAACGGCACCTGTGAAGCAGCATGGCTCCTGAAAGCCATTACTTGTATTGATCTGACTACACTTGCAGGTTTTTCTATGATTTGGCATCTTCCCTGTACGCTTGCTAAAAATAAATCCAATAATAATATCCACTAAAATCTAAATTCTGTTCTGTTTCCGGTTTTACTAACTGACAGGAGATGACACAGAAGCTAACGTTCTCCGGCTTTGCCATAAAGCACTCAATCCAGTTCGAAAAGACATCTTGGAAAAGCTTCAGCTCGAGATTCCTTTACGTTGTGGTGCCGTTTGCGTTTATCCTGCACGAGTTCAAGATGCACACGAAACTCTTCAGGCAGCAGGCTCAGATCTATCAATTGCATCAGGTACTCCCATAAAACCTGCCTTTGCCTTCCTTCTTTGCGTTTAAGCACCTTTAATAATTTAACTAATCATCGGATATTTTTTAAAAGTTGCAACCGGCTTTCCTTGCGGACAGACATCTTTGAGGGCAAAACTTGTCGAAATTGAAGATGCGGTTGCAGCAGGAGCAACCGAAATAGACGTTGTGATTAGCAGAAGACATGCCATAGTGCATGACTGGGCTGCGCTTTATTCGGAACTGAAGGAAATGCGGAAGGCATGTGGAAAAGCTCACATGAAAACAATTTTGGCAGTTGGAGAGCTATCAAATTTCACAGAAGTTTATCAAGCATCAATGGTAGCCATGATGGCTGGATCTGACTTCATAAAGACCTCAACAGGTACCGTAATAAAAACTATTCGCAAAATAAGTCTTTTTTTGTTTTTGACCGTTTTTGTTTCATGCTTTGCCAGGGAAAGAATCCGTTAATGCGACACTGCCAGTTGGACTAGTAATGTGCCTAGCCATAAAAGCGTATGAAAGAAAGACTGAATTCAAAGTGGGACTCAAGCCAGCCGGTGGACTTCGTACTTGTCAGGATGCAATAAATTGGCTAATATTGGTAAAGGAGCAACTAGGAAATGAGTGGCTTAATCCAACTCTATTTCGAATTGGCGCATCCGGGCTGCTGTCAGATATTGAAAACTATTTATACAAGTTTGCTTTTGGAGAGTTACCTCCCAGAATGAATCCATTACCTGTAGCATGATACCCGATCCCCTTCAACTTAAAATCAAGATTTTACCGATTTTATGAATTTATTCCACAAATATTAGGTTTATAACTTGATGTATAAGTACTAAACCTTCCCCATTCTTTTCTTTGAGAATCTTTTTGCGGGCTAGTAATAAAAGCACGCGCGCAATAACAAAAGACCATCCACTGATTTTCTTTGATGAGAGCATTCTGTCCCTCTTTCCAATTTCAGCTCCATTTCGTGATTTTTTTCTTCTAAACATCTTCTTTCTCTATCCCATTTTGAAACCTGGACATTATTGTCAGTTTCATATTGTTGCTGATCGGTAAGGCCACCTGCAGTCACAACCGGAAGGGACTCATCCAAATACGTCATTCTTCTTCCGGATGACAATGGCTGGATATTCTCCTTTGTGAGTTCCCACCCCTCACAGTTATCACCCATAATTACAACTAAATTTAATAGGTAATTATAAATTGCCAATTGAATTCAATGTGCTATTTGCAAATTGATTGATATAAAACAATTATGTCGTACTATAACCTCAAAGGATAGAGAACACTGAAAGCTGAAAATTTATTCATTTTCGCAAACTGAAGCTTTTATGTAATAAGCCAGTTTGAAAAAGATTCTCAAACAATGGAGAAGGTTTTGTATAATACAAGTGTGAGTAGAATATATTAGGTTAGGACATAAGAAGTTTATAACATAGGTTTCAGCAGCACATCCGCCAAATTGATTAAAATTTCCGATGCATCCTGGACTGATTCATTTTTGACAAAAGGTAAAAAAGCAGACGGAAAAGATGATTAAAATAGGGTGTCAATTAGAATGCGAATGCCAAACGGTAACTCAAGATAAGGCAAGCGAAAAATCGTTTTTTCTATAAGTGGATTTTGAAAATATAAAATTTAAGCAACAGTTTTAACTTTTAATAAATTTAGACACAAGGAAATTGAATTGAGCTGACAATTTTGGGGGAAGCTATGCATTATGAAATTGTGAAACTATTTGCTTTCTCCAGTATATATGCATTATGGTAGAAAAAGAAAGTTGGAAGAAAAAGGAAGTAAAAAATTTACACTTACAGCTGTTATGGCCTTCGGTTTAAAGACGGTCACATCGGTCATATCGCTTAAACCACACTCCTGTCTATACCTATCTAGGTCTTCCTGTTTTCCATCTAGTCTTATATTTTGTTCTGTTAATTTCTCCCAGAGTTCGACACCAGTTTCAAAATTTTCTTGAACCTCGAGGTCAAGGTTAACGATGAGTGTTTTCAAAGAAACTAGCACTTCCCGACTAAATACTTTTATTCCGTTGGAAGCGATGCCATGATTTGGGTCAATTTTCTCATTTCCAATCACTAAATTTTCTAAGTCGTTAGTCCCCTCTTTTAGTTCCAACAGCTGAAAATACTCCCTGATTTTTACACGGTAACTACTAAATCTTTGAATTGCCTTTTCCTGCTTTCTCCTTAGGTTGCCAAGTTTGACGGCTGTGTGATGCCAAGCAAGTTTGGGTAGAGATATAGTATACTTTTTGCTGATTGGTTTGAAGGTGTAATGAAAATTGAAGGTTTTGGTAGGTTTACACTACCTAGGCCCGAAACTGTACTGTGATAGGGGTAAGATCTATGTATGTGTGGTGTGAAAATTAGGATATGTATTGTAATTGTGCTGGCTGTGTATTTTGGAATTTGTCTTTGTTGGAATAAATATTTACTATATGTGTAGATGTTAAAACGTGTTAGGGTTGGAAGAACAATTTATATGTAATTAATTGACACCTGTAAACACGAGAATAAAGTTCTATTCTATTCTTACAAAGGGCAAATTCGAACTGTGACGTCACACTGCGAGTTTCCATTATTTGCATACCCCAAACTCAATTTACAGCTCCTTACTCGTACTGTTTAACCTGGGAGAAAAGTATTAAAAAGGAATTTTGCTGAAAATCATAATTTTGGCTAATTTTGGGATCGTGAAGACGCTCCTCAAATCAAAAGAGAAACGAATAAAGCGGCATTGTGGAGATGCCAAATTTGCAGGGCTGGTTGCCCTTTGAACTTATTTCTCGAAATTTGAATTCTCGAAAAATGTTCGATATCGTTGCTAGCTATGAGCATTTGGCTCTTCGCGAGACCGGACTGGGATTTTTGACAAATGCCCACATAAAGGACATGTTGGGGATTTTAATTAGCCATCGATTGAAAGTTTCGATCATGAGAGAAAAGTTTTTTTTTGTAGTGGGAAAATATCAGAAGTGCACAAACTTTACGATTTAATTACTCTTTATTTTCAAATAAGGTTTCCGCTTTGAATTCTATGTTCATAAAAATTTTCGTGATTTGAAGAAAAAAAACAAATTTATAATGGGTGCATTTAAAAAACAGTACAAAATGTACAAAACACAAATTATTAATGGCAATGACAAACTGACAATTTTATTAAATTAAGTAATGGAAATAAATCGACATGTAGCACACATTAATACACACAAAAACTTATATTGACTATTATATACTGAAACTCATATTTTAACTTTTCAATTACATATTATATTTACTTAAATTAAGACATATTATTCTTGCTCTCCATATCCTCTCCCTCGCCAGCCGTTGGGAGCTTAAAAGCTGACAAATGTTCATAGCACGCTCGTAGCAGGAAAGTCACGCTGGCATTCTCAAAGTAAGACTTCAACTCCTCCACCGCCGTCAGGCCATTGATGGGAAAGATTTCGTCTAGTTTATCACCTGCAAAAGTAATAATTTGTAGTCATCAGCCGGACATTATAAAAAAAGAATAAGAAAAAAGGATAACAACAATAAAGTTAATAAAGTAGCAATTCACCTCGTTGTAGTCCCAACAGTAGAAATTGATATAGCTGGGAGTTTTCAACATAGTCGACAGGATGATCTGTCGACCAAGTATCCCACCGATCTCTCAAAATCAGTCTGCTGAGAATGAGCAATCTGAAAATTAATAAAAACAAAATGTCAAACAAAATATTTTCCTCAATTTTTATTTTTTATGTACATAAACATTTCACTTTACTTTTTACTTACAATTTTTCATTTTTAATGGCATCATTTGGCATAAACGCAATAAGTTCCTTGGCACGCCAGTAATTCTCGGTATCAGCCTCCACTTCATTAGTCGTGTACATATCTATGAGATCGCTGGCATTAAGAACCCTCATTGTTTTCCGATTCAGACCAAAGTTTCTCAAAATTTCATCTGGTAAACTATCCTGATACTCCATTAAGTTAAGCTCCTTCCCCAACTTTTCTAGAGACTGAATTTGTTGCCCTTCGTCGGAAACATTAATACCAGCCAGAGTCGCAAGCTTCGCCATACACAGAAGAAACTTTTTGTCGTCTGCAGACGCCTCTTCTACATCCGCCAAATTGATTAAAATTTCCGATGCATCCTGGAAATTTTCTGTAACGGCTGCGTGATGCCAAGCAAGCTGAGGGTACTTTTTTACAAACTCTCCAAGCTTCGATGAAAATTTTGACTGACTAAACGAGTCTATCAGCTCCGCAGTCTTCCTTTGCTTTACATACCATTCAAAAGTGAATTCTGGAAAATTCATGCTCTCATATTTTACGAAATACTGCTCGAGCATCTCCTGGTTCTTCTTTTCATAACAGATTGTTATAAGTATTTCAAAATCAAGATATTTTTCAGCCAGGGATCCTGCTCCATCATAGTCCTGGACATTTAGATGGGCCCGCAGCAAATCGCCACGCACTTTCTCAAAGTTCATGTACTTATTCTGATATCTCTGCGACTGGTGAATGCTCTCAGCGTTAGTTTTCAGTCCATCCAAAATCAAGTCTGTCAAGCTAACTAATTGCTTGATAAGATCAATTCGTAGCCCAAAGTCTGACTCCGTGTGAGGTATCCCACTTTTGACAATTAGCTGGTGTTGCCGAATAACATGCGGAAACACTGATGGTTGAACCAGCCAGGGGTAAATTTCGTATTCGTTTCCAGGTGTCTCGGCCACAGACTGCAGGAGAAAGCTCCGGATACTTTGCAACTTATCCGAAAGAAATACAGAGCCGGTTTCGAATATTGCCCTTAAAATGATCTCGTTTGTTTCAAAAATTCGTGTGGCCATCTCTTTCGGTGACATTTCATTTAAATCTTCCTCCTCAATCGAGATCAGTGCTGGTATAATCTGATGTATACGACTAACATCTTTATAGAATAGATCGTTGTGACTAAGGTGAGACCCTCGGATTTGTGATTCCTTTTCGGACCTCATATAAACAATGGATTTGATGGCAGTATCGATGAGCTTCCTATGCTGAGTTTTAGTTTGCAACGTTTGCAATGCTAAAGCAAATCCGAGTTTTTCGTAACAATTGAACAAAATTGACTGCGTAGCGATAATATCTTCCCGCACGATCACACCTTTCAGTCGTGGCCACAACTTGGTACCGTTTAGAAAACCAAAAAACAGCTCTAATCCTTCCTTCTTGTCTGTTAAAAAGTTTTTTATCAAAATCTTTGACTTCATGGCAAGTTGATCCTGATCGCCATGTCTTCCAAAGTTATCCATCCACCTCGGATCTGATATTGGTGCGTCATTAACTAACTTTTCACATAGTGCTATTGTTGAAATGTCTAAAGGATCGTGGGGTGCAAGGCTGGGTACATTTGGTGGAAATAGGTTGGCGAGAATAGCCATTGAGTCGTCCACTTTTCGATTGACATAATTGATCATAGCTGACTTGTAATGATTTACTTCCTCACTTGCTGTAGTATCCACAAGATTGGATTGGGTAATAGACAATGCCAGGTGGTCTGGCACTCTCACCTCCAAAAATGTATCATCCAGGCCAAATGTCTGATTAGTGTTTGGCATTCTGACGCACAAAATCCCGTGCTTGCTTGAAAATAGCAGTGCTACAGAATGTGAAATGAGACCGTGTCCTACCAAAGGTCCACCAAAAACAGCAGCATCAGCAGCATCACATGGCGCGCTATCATCATCCGGTACATTTGCGACGACGACAAGGTCGTTTGAAATTAAAAGATAGTAATCCGTCGTACAGATCAATTTCCAAATGAAGAGTTTATTTTCATTAAAAGTGGGTCCTATTTTGTCGATCTTGATAAATGATGTGCCTTCCGGACGCTTTGGGTTTTTAGAATCCAGTATAACTAAGCCATAAACTAAATTATCTGAAGACACGAACTGGCCCTTAGCAGCAGCAAATAGGACTATCTGCTTCGTTTCCGGAACTGCAGCTACATCAAGTATCCAAACTTGAATTCCTCGGACATCGGCTTTGCCCTCTTCGTCACCTGCCTAAGATAGGAATAAAAGTCTTTAGTTGCTGTATAATATAATAATTGATTTATTTTCTTAATTAAAATTAAATTTTATCAACCGTGTATGTAATTAAACTATTTCATCACAATCACAGTGACTTACCCAGACTTTACTGTAAAACTGCATCTTCACAATGTCGTGGAGATTCTCTTCGCTGATGTACGTATTCCCTTCATTATTAATTCTCCAAGTCTGGAATGATGCGCCGCAGAAGATATACACCTTTCCCTCGCGATTCTTTCCAGGGTTATTGCTATCATCATCCTTTGTCATCGGGACAACTACTTTTGCTCGTTTCTACTCATAATAAAAGATATTTTTTGGTATAATCAAATAGTTATAATAATAGTTATACAATTTATATAACACTTCTTTTACAATATTGATAGCTGACAACTAGAAGTAGGTAAGTACCGTTTCCAACGCCGATGAAATGGCAGGGCCAGGAGCAAATAAATAGCTTTGCGTCATCTTCTTAAGGCCACCCAACCAGCCTTTTTGTAGACCAAGTGGAATACATACCAGAGATGGCTTGTTTCCTGGAGCTGGAATTGGCCTCACCAGTAAAACCGTACAGCTAGTTGTTGTTAACATACAGCCCCTTGGCCATACCGAAGTAAGTGAATCACATTCTTGTCCCTAAAATGCAAACCGTAAAAAGATTATAAAGTGTCAAAATGACAAACAATTTATACTAAAACAGACAAAATTATTGTAATTGCAACTATTTTCAGACGAAATAAAAAAACTTTTGCTTACTGGAATGTCTGCGCTAACAGTAACTGAAGAAGAGCTGTTTGCAATATTTGGCCAATATGTAATAAGGCCTTCTGGGTTAACAGCGATACAAGCTGGATTGCTATTTGCGGAATTTGACACAATACAAATCAAATTTGCGCTGTGGACCAACTCAGACGGAAGTAGTGTCAGCTCACGGCAAGCTATCGATGTTTTCTTATTTTGGTCAACATTGTATCTCCAGACGTATACTTTCCTTCCACACACTAACCAGGCCCAACCATTAGGATCCAGGCGACATGATATGCTTGACAAATCGGCTATGAAGTTACAAAAAAATCACTGCATCAACATCAAGTTATGTACATAAATACTAACGCTTCAAATTTAAATTCACTTTACTAAATTTTTATGTATTGTGTTTTTATTTTAGAGAAGACACCGACAAGAATTATTACTTACAATTCCCGACAGTTAAAGCAACTTTAACCATCGATGGTAACTGGGAGCTGGAGATGTTGTACTGATCAAAGTAGAAGCGGTGTGTGTCTGTATACAAAATTAATTCTGATTGTCCCATCCGTCGAGAGCGATTAAGATTGATGCTGTTTGAAAAACTGTAAATAGAAAAATAAATTTAAACTTGCTTTACTAAGCTTGGGAAGAAGTTAGCAACGTTGACAGTGAAAGAGTTCAAAAACGACTAATCATAATCATAATATGATAAAGTTCACTTTCTTCTCTCTACAAACTACAAAGGACAAAAGTGAGATTAGTGATCAGAATCAGATCAACTGCTCGCTCATCGTCAGCGACAAAATTTTTACTACTTACCTCGCATTTAACGACGAATTTAGAGATACATTAGCAATGTTAGCACTGCTCTTCGCCAAAAATGAGCTGTGACCGCTGCCGGACGCCATCCTTCCTTACTCTTCTTATAAACCACGTTACTTAAATACAATTTAATTATTACTTACAACAAAAATGCTCAAAACGGACAGCAATAAAAAACTAGCAACCCGAGTATTTTATCCCTATCTGAGTTGGCAGTTTAATTAATTTAACTAAATTATTATTTTACAGTAACAATGAAATTCAAAAATACTTTTCGGCTGGCTGTGACTTTGACTGTTGTTGACTGACAAGGGAGTCGAGTGCACGTACAGAAGAGTCTTGTACACTTGTTCACCTTAGCTAAAAATAAAACAGTTTTGGTTCTTCTTTCTACTATCAACTATGCTTGCTAGCTAAGATAAGAAAATTCTAAGATAAGGCATTCATCAATGTTTTTTAAGGTGCATTGCCGTGAAGGAACGACGTACGTGCGTAGAAGCTTAATTAATTAAAAGCAATTAAGCATACACTACTATTTTACACGCTTTACTTTTGTAGTAATTATCTTTTGTAAAGGCACCGGCGCGTTTTTGTTTGTGGCTGAGTCTTCCTTTTCCTCTCCACAAGCAAAAAGTGCAAAAAATTACAAACATGTCAGGGGTAAAGTGAAAACTGGAAAATATGTTCAATGAGCGGCTGGGCTGAGGAGCTCTCACGGAGTTTGTGCATTTATGTACTTTTGCATTGCTCATTCCTTTTCTGTTCTGGTCACTGGTGGAGGTATTTACTGGAGGTGGAGGTGGAGGTGAACATGGTTTCGTTTTTCTTTACTTCCTGGACAGGTGCTTTTTACTATGTTGTTGTGTAAGGAAACTGTTCACAAACGCTTCACAGCAAAGTTGTTCACCAATTTTTTGGTTATTTTTATGAATTTTAAGTTATCTTTTTAGCTGGGTGCTTGTGCTTGTGTTGTGATTTTAACTTGATGATTTTTATTACATTTTGTAAAAGAAGCTAAATACAAATTTAACTGTGTTTGAGTAGTTGTTCGTTCACAGTTAGTGATTGGAAAATTGCAAAATGAAGAGACTTTAGTTTTGTGTGAATGAGGATTTGGAAGTGGCAATAATGAGTGCTGGAGAGGAAGGCTCTTCTCTGCTTGCTTCTGGAGATATTCAACCACTTCAGAAACAGGCTCCGCTAAGGACTGCAGGTTGGAATAGTTTCGTGAATTCGTGGAGCTGGAATAGTCTTTTTGTTTTTAAAAAATATTTATAATTATGTCAGTATTTTTAATTATAAGAGCTGTCATCATTTTTTCCGTTTCACAGGTACAACAAGCACATCAGTGCAGCTAGCTGTGAACAGCTTTGTGGAGGAGTTGGAAGATATCTTTGTAAATACGGATAAGCTTATAATTAGAAACACCGAGCAAACGATTCCATCAGGTAAAAATAAGGATCTATCATTATCTGCCTAACAATGAATGTTTTACTGGAGGGCCATTTTATATGGTAATGAATTTTTACTGGAATTTACGACTGTTTATATCTAATACTCTAGGTTGTGTTCCGGAATCTCATCAGCTATTCAAGGTTTATGAAGTGCTGGATGGAAAGGGAAATCCTGGATTTCTTTTGGGAAGATGTCAGGAGAAGAATAGGACACTTCAATTTGTATTCTATTTGAGAAGCCGAGGGTCAGGAGTTCTAAGACTGAAATATTATGGAGTATTTGTAAGTTGAATTCGAACATCGCCTTCAAAACAGAAGACTGTTTGCAACTTAATTAATTAAATATTATTGAATTATACTAAATTGAGTTAATTTCTTGGTATGTGGCTTTGAATTAGGATCAACATTGTGAAATTGATGGGGCAGGCATATTAAAGTTTCGCCAAGTACATAATATATTTGGAGGATACACTTTGGAGGACGACTGGAAGCAACTCTTAAGAATCAGCTTGGGCTGCCTTCCATTCTGCGGCTGTTTCATGGGCGATGTAGGAATGTCTTTTGAAAATCTGGATGGAACTTCGTCTGGAAGCTTGTCGTATAAGTCATGGCCTGAACTGGGAATAAACGAGAGAGCATTTGCAATACATTTTATTCCCAATTTGGATCGCAAAGCAAAGTACATGTTGCTGGCTTCTAGCTTATTACCGGTAAATTATTTATTTACATCCTCCGTTACAATTAAATGAATTAAATATATTATATTTGCAATTTCATAAATTGTAATGCTAGCAAAATAATGATTTTTTTACTTTACAGTTTAAGAAATACTTCTCGTGACGTGATGCATTCGTCCTCATCGATTGCAATATAGTGTCTATCGTAGTAATTATTTTAATCGAAACTTTGAAACTGAAACTGGAGAACTTTCGTCTTACTTTTTACCTCCGACTTTATCAAACGCGTACCGTAAAGGAGGTAATTAGTATAGATATAGCTGTTTGTAGTCCTTTTATATACCTTGACTAGTCCACGTGGTGTAAAAATTACATATTAATCTAAATCTTTATATGCAAGAGTGAGAGTCTTTAGATTTTGTAATACTGGTATTTTTCGTGTGTACCTAATTTTCGTTCCTATATATTTATTTATTGTATATCGACAATCTTCTCTTGAATTATTTTAGTGTTGTAACATTTTTAGCATTAGTAGTGAATATAGTCATGTCATTCACATTCAGTCAGCAATATTCACAGCGCTCACGTCATGTTGATGCACCATTTACAATTACAATAAGTTATCATGTGGAAAAAATTGCAATAAATGAAAAATGAAGCTCGTGCTAGTTCGTTATCTGAGAAAATTCTCACCGCTTTATTTCACACAAACGCCATTTCATGTCTAGAATTCACATACGTTCCAATTCTCACAGTTGCAATTAAGCTATCATCCGCAGCCATATTAATATGTTTTTTTAATGTATTATACGCTAAATACTAAAAACGAACCAAATCTCTATCTGCATTTCACAGTGCATTATTCATATAAATGGCATGACCTAGATTTACGGGATACGATTACAAACAGGTACCGATAGAGTCTCCATTTAAATGCGATAAAAACTATATGGCTTTCGTTTTCCTTACTTCCGTAAAGTTTATCTAGGTAAGCCCGTAAGCCATTCCCATTTCATTTTAAACAGCGTGCAATGCTTAAAACATAGCAATGCAAGTTTAGGTACATACATCGCTAATAGTTCATCAACCCCTTTCTCTCACTTTCTTCAGTAAATAGAGTAGCGAGAGTGACATACTCAACATGACCATGTCGAGGATATCGCTCTACTCATAAAGCTGAGGAGCCTACATGTCTACATAGATCTAGATCTAAAAACACACACGCATTTTAGGCATTGCAAAATGTGTCTGTAGTGTTTATACAAGCAGGTTCACATGTAATTGGCAGTTGATAACCTTTTCTGTGAAAGTTGGCCCAATGTTCCAAGCATAGTACGATTACAGCATATTAACCTGACTTTTTTGTTGCGTTGCTTTCTCCCGACTTTCACTTGTTCTTTTCTGTGCTTTGGTGAATAGGAAAGAAAGAACGCTTGTTTGCTTGAAGTTTTTTTTTGCATATTTGCAAAAAAAATATGTTTTTAGTGTGCTATCGATTTGAAGTATGTTGGGATGATTCACGCTCGTATACATCTTGTAGGCGGGCTTGTGTTGCTGTAATTCATGCCATTTTTTATGAAGCAGAATACCTCCGAATTAAAATCAATTTTTACAATAAATCGCTCCACAAGGACAAAATGTCGAATAAAAATAAAAGCTATAAACAAGCTTAAAAAGGGGACACGTTCCAGTCTCTCGTCGTCTGATCGTCCTGATTCATTGTCATTCGAATTTAGGTACTTGACTGACTTGGAGGACACTTTTATTCCCAAACAAAGGTAATAACATTGCAGACGCTGGTCGTTAGTGGCATCCCATTAATTTGGAGAATTTGTGACGTGAGCTGAAGTTGTTGACTACTTTTACATGTAAAGGGCTGAAGGCATGTCTGCTTTTTTACCAGCAAATAAACAGCACGTAATTTTTTATTTAGCACCACCCGTAACTAGATAAAATCTATAGGAGAGCATGAAAGCACAAAACAAAGCTTGAAGGTAACTAGGAGAGAAATGAGAAACTTTCCCCAGTAGGAAATCGAGCGCGCTTGGGTGAGGAACGTCACGAGAGAATTTTATTTTCCAGATAAAAAGCTAAAACTCCTGGAAACCATGGCCGTTGTTGAAATTCTCATGCCATCAGCACTCGAAGAGGAGAAAATTGAGGATTCCAGTGACAATGAAGCGAAACCTGCCATATTCTCAAATGTCGCTCTGCCCGACTCTAGCCCTGACTTCGTGCTGGTGTGGAACCACAGGGAAAAGTCGGCAACAACTCAGAATGCATTTCAGAAGAGGAGCATATTCGAGTACAACTTGGAGGAGGAAGGACTGCTGCTGCATTGGGAAAACAGTGAAAGTTCGCATAAGCTGCATGTAGTTAAAATATGGGCTACTTTAGAGGTTCTCAAGAGATACAGTGAAATCTTGAAGTTGAGGTTACCCATGAAGCAGCTGAATTTAAATTGTGCGAGGAAGTCTCCCATGCCAAGTCAAAACTCAAGCTTGTCAAGTCTTAAAAGGGAATCTTCTATAGGAGAGGCTTTGAAGTGTTGTTGGGGAAAGTTGGTCAATATATTTACTGTTCAGCTAGATCCTATTCTATTCCCGGAAAAGTGCAGGAGATTAACTGGACTTTACAATAGGGATAAGGAATATCTGTAAGAAATCGGTGAATGAATTCTGAAGTTTACGATCGAGATCAATCGAGATTTTAGCTTTGAATGTGTTAATTATCAAATTTCTACTGAATTTCTTAGATTTGATGTGGATGAGAGCAACATGGATGAAATATTTGCACTGTCGACGCGAGCTCGCGTTGTGCAGTATATTTTGCGAAGGAAAGCGTACAAAAGTGAGAAGGACCTGGAAGCTGATGCATTTGCCTTTGGCTATGAACGACTGGTCCAGCAGGGAGTGTATGAAGCAGCATATCCTCCACACGATGTAATCAGTTTTGCTGATAATTACTTTTTCATTAATTAAAGGAAAAACTGTTATTGATAATAATTATAAAATTCCCATTGGAATTTATAATAGGGCGATGTCAACAGCCAAAACTCTACGAGACGCTTACTCTACGAAAACTGGGCGTCACTTTCGGCCTTTTTGAAGCATCAGCCACTGGATGCCATAAAAGATTACTTTGGAGTGAGTATCGCCATATATTTCGCCTGGTTAGGGTATTACACCCGGATGCTCGTATTTGCTGCGGTTTTTGGACTTGGGTGTTTTGTGTATGGAATTGGCTCAATTTCAACGGATCAATTTGTGTAAGTTAATTCATTGGCATTTCGTGACTAGTTTCAATTATTGAAATTGTGATAATTATTTATACGCGCATTGCGGAACTAAATATTTTCAGGAAGGATGTCTGCAACAAGTCAATGGACATTGTGATGTGTCCGCTGTGCGACACCGCATGTGGATACTGGAACCTTTCGGACAAGTGCAATTACTCCAAGTTTGCCCACTTGTTTGATAACGATCTCACTCTTTTCTACTCCCTTTTTATGTCTGTTTGGGGTAAGTTGTGACAAAAAAGAAATCAGGAAAGGTTGCAACTTTTACAATTAAATCATCAGCTAATTCTTAATTTCATAATTTAATCGAGTATTTTTGTTCTATTAAAAGCGGCATTTTTTCTTGAATACTGGAAACGGTACTCTGCAAGAATTACTCACAAGTGGGACTTGTCCAGCTTCGATCTAAAAGATTTTAATCCTAGACCTGAGTACGTCGCCCAATTAAAAAAGATTTATGGCCACAACAGTTCAATGGAAATCCCCAATGATTCAGATAAGAAGGATGGCCAGGGAGATGCAGAACGGAAGGAACAGGAGCCCGAGACTAAGGAAAAGGCTAAATTATTTGACTTTGAGCTGACCATTCCATTCTGGCGGAGAAAGTTGCCATTTAGTATCGCCAGCTATGCGGCAGTTCTATTCTTGGTTAGTTTCGTCTCCAAAATTGTAGCAATTTATACTCAAATTGATAAGATATTTTATTTTGAACTTATTAACTAATGTTTGCACTTTTTCAGGCAATAATGGCTCTCGCAGCACTAACTGGAGTTATCATGTACCGAGTCTGGTTTACGCTGTGGCTTTCCAAAGACTACAAAGAAAGGGATAGATACGGATGGGAGGGATTGATAGTTAGCGTAACTGCTGCGTTCCTCAATTTATCGTTCATTATGATATTTGGAAAGGTGCTTAAAATAAATTATATTTAAAATTAAAATATCTCATGTATCTACGAGCACAATTTATTTTGAGTTTTGGGGTAAAATGAGAATTTCTTGGATTATTTTTTAGATATACGAGCAAATTGCTGTAAAATTAACGGAAATGGAGTATCCTCGGACACAACCCGAATTCGAGGCGAGCTACACCCTGAAAGTCTACCTCCTCCAGTTTATCAATAATTACAGCTCAATTTTCTACGTGGCATTTTTCAAGGGAGCTTATGCAGGAGCTCCTCACAATTATCATAAATTGGTCGGGGGGCTACGCCAGGAAGAGGTGACAACAAAAAAACATCGTCGCAAATTTTTCTATAATAATTTGAATATTAAAGCAAAGTTTTTTTTACCTTTTTTTTAGTGTGGAATAAGCTGTATGCCAGAATTATGCATCCAACTAGCTGTAATAATGATAGGAAAGCAGAGCAAGAGCATGTTTCTGGAAACTGTTATGCCGTAAGCAATTACAGAAAAATGGGGCCAAAATATTCGCTCAGAGTGCCCCAATTCTCATAAATCCATAAAAATGACTGTCGCATGCATGTCTATACGGCAGAGTAAGAAGTTTGCTGCTTTTTGTGATAGGTGGTTTCACCGCTTTGTGAAGAAAGTTGCAAAAACTTGGAAAATAAACCCGAAGTCTGATACAGAAAGTTTACCTCCCAGCCGGAAAACTTCGATGCAAATAAAACACCAGTGGTTTAAGGATTACGATCTACTCGAGTGGGGAACTTTCTCTTTGAACGATGAGTACCTGGAAATGGGTAACAGTAAATAATACTTCGCAGTGAAATATTTTTTACAACAATGCTGATTTTTTTTTGAAAAAATATAATTAATTTTTTTGACAGTTTTGCAGTTTGGCTTTGTGACAATCTTTGTTTCGGCCTTCCCCCTAGCCCCGTTTTTCGCCCTTCTCAACAATATCTTTGAGATACGAATAGACGCTAGCAAATTGCTATTACACTACCGTCGACCGGTAGGAATCCGGGTTAAGAATATTGGCGTGTGGGCTGATATTGTGTGAAGGAATTGTTAAATTCGCCGTTCTTTCAAATGTAATTTTTGATTTAAAATTTAAAAAAATTGTCGAATATGACGTTTTTTACTTCAAACGACTGTTTTTCTTACTTTTACCTGTATTTGCAGGCTTGCATAATCGCACTCACCTCCAACTTCATTCCGAAGCTAATGTACAGATACTTCCTGTTCGAAAAAGAGAAAGTAGGCTACGGAACGCTTCAAGGCTATCTACAGCATTTCGCTAACAGTCTATGATACGAAAGACTTGGAGGGAAAACCAGACCCAGCGGTTGTGAGACGAACGGGCGATTCCTCTATATGCTAGTTAGTATCTAATTTAATCTTGAAAGGTAGCAAAACTTTAAAAATGTTGTTGACGAAAAAAAATGGTGATTTTCAGTTTTCCCACTTACCGATATGATCATACATATCCTAACAAGTACGAATTTAGAATTGAACACTGGCAGATATGGCTAGCTCGCGTGATATTTGTCATCCTATACGAGGTATTAATGAAACGCTCTTTTCCTCGCTTAACTTTCACTTTCATTTCAAGCGAATCTAACTTATCCTATTTTGTCGGTAGAACCTTGTTGCTGTGCTAATTGTATTTTTATGCTGGTTGATACCTGATGTTCCGAGTAAACTACGGAAGCAAATTCAAAGGGAAGAAAGAATGGTAGGTGATTTGATAATGCAGCAGGAGCTGGAAAGGACGCAGGAGCATTGGACTGCGCTGCATCAAATGAGACCGAGATCTCATAGGCTATACGCTGCCTCGCTGGAGACGCTCTCTCAACGGGTTGGAGAAAGTAATGAAGGAAATTTACACAGTGTAAGCAGTTAATTTTTGTTTAAGATGACTTCATGGATCATGAATGCAATGATTGATAGGTTATCTATCCGTACAGATATCGGAAAGCAACAATCAGCTCCAGGTGTAGTAGTGTATGTAGATGTGGTGACCACCGACCGTGCATTAATTAAATCTGACTACTGACTTTCAAGTTTCTTTTAAGTACAAGGTTTCTGTTACGTATTTATTGTTATCCTTCCGGTATATTCGGTTTGTATATCAGTGCAAGCATTCATGAGATTAACAGTATGACTCTAATTGTTTAATTACAGTAAATTAACATTAGGGTCTGGCTGTTTTTTAACACTAGCAAAGTACAGTGAAAATCAGAGTATAATGTGAAGGAAGTAGCACTTCATTAAATATGAAATTAAATCCAGCTTAAGGCACATTTAGAAATCAATATATTTAGGAACGGCTAATATGCTCGCACACATGTTCTAATCTGCGTATTTGTGATTTTAAATCAATTAGCAATATAGAAATGCAAAAGAGCTTATACAGCGTAGCTAACAAAGATGAATATTTGTCAAATAAACCTTGGTACATCAAATGTTTGTATTTTAAATACTTATTATTAACTGATAGTAATGGCGCATTTTTTATCGTAATAATTTTCTGAAGGACCCTCGACTCGACATTGAGAGATGGCGAAGTTTAGCGAATTAGCGAATAGCAATCAGGCCACTGTCTATCAACTTCTGGATCTTGTGGGCGATGTCTGGATTTTTAAGATGGCTATACAAAAAAATTAGACATTTAAAATTCATGATCAAAATAACATGTAGAATTACACAGATTTTTATATTATAAATAGCAAATTAGGAATGGCATACTCTTGTAATGCTCTCGGGTCGTTTTGCATCTGTTCAAGAATCAGCCGCATAGCCGGATCCCCAAGTATAGCTTGAACTTCTGGGTTTGCCATTGCACGTTTTCTCATTTCTTCAGGATTGGAACGGAGGGCCATCATACATTGTTCATATCCTTCAGCCGCCTCACTGCTATTGGGGAGCATTTCTAGAGCCTTTTGATAAGCAGTCATCGCCTTCCCGGGATCTTGCATTCCCTGTAGGATTTTACCTTTTCTAATCCAAGCTTTACCTAAACACCAAAAAAGTAATAGGTGAGTCAAGAGCACACGTCTACACTTTCGAGCTACCAGGGGAAGAGGGGAAAGTCAAAAGCAGCAATTACGACACTTACTGAATTTAGGATCTAATAGTAAACATTTATCACAGTCTTTTAGTCCAAGGTCAAATGCAGCTAGCTTTGTATAACATGCGGCACGGTTACTGTATAATTTCGCATCGTCTGGATTTCTGGAAATTGCTTCAGTGTAATGTTTTACAGCCGTGGCGTAATCACCTGAAAATATTTTACAAAATCATTCATCATACATTTTCGCCAGTGCTAGAACTAGAAGAGTAGGATTTTAGCACCATAATACAGTGCATAGCCACCTTTTTTGAATAGCTCATTTCCCTTTTCTTTTTCTTCTTCCGCTTTCTCCGGATTTACATACGCTTTCAGCTCCTCTTCCTTAATAACTTTCTCCACATCCGCTAGCAAAGATCTCGTTTCCGGTGTTCTATGCTCACTAAGAGACTTTTCATAGAAAACTTTGGCATTTCGGTAGTCGCCCAGTTTCTTATACGAATTCGCTGCTCGCAAGAATGCCTTAGCTATCAGTTTAAAATCTGCACGATTTTCTCTACCCAACTCAATCGCGTCAAGACATTCCTTAACGCAATCTTCGTATTTCTTCATTTCAAACTTGACTGCGGCGATATTTAGCTTATAAGTCATGTCTTTTGGATCTAGCTCTAAAGCTTTGTTATAGTGCTCCAGGGCCTTCTCAAACTCCTTTGCTTTATACGCAGCATTCCCTACCTCCTTTTCTTTCATTGCCTGAAAATTATTAGCATAAAAAATAATGTATCTAACCCAGTAAAATTAATTATCGTCAGAAATCAGATTAGAGTTAAATAATGCCAAATATTTTTTTTACCTGATCAGTCATTTTCTCTGGCAAAAAATCACAATTTTAGGAATCCTGAAAGAACTTTGGTTTACACGAAACAACACCAATTGGAGTAATAATGATTAATAATGGTAGTGGCAGTGGGTGATCTGAGAAAAGGCACCTGTCGAGCTGTCCTATCTGCAAATCTGCAGAATACGTGCAAAATAAACAATCATCCTCTCTTGCATCTTCTGGAGACTTCCACATGATTCACTATTCCTTCGCGGAAACTATTTCAGCAGAAAAACAGGGCCGCCGTAGATAGAAGGAAAATTAGCCTCACAGAAAAATAGAGTCAGCCGTAAAAAACTCTGAGAGCTTATCCGGTCAATTGGAATTCAAGAAAACCGGTTAATCTTACAATGCCCTTGTAGTTATAAACAAACAAGTTTTGAGCTTTGTTTTGTCTGGCTTGTATTGCTGTGCTGTCTGCGGCGTCGGTCTATCTATAACGAGAAGAGATTATTGCATTGCAAAAAGATGATGTGATTCACATTGCGAATTTCACATTTCTTCACTTCTTCACAGTGATGTGATCGTGGAAAAAATGCTTGCAAAAATACGAACATGATAAACCTAAACGTATGTACGACGAAGTAAAGTCTTCCAGTCTGTCCAGTCATCCTAATCGATCCCACCCCAGATTAGCAACCAGAAGAGCCTCTTCTGAAGAGGTATATTCGCAAGTTTTATTTGCATCATCGTCATCGCCCGTCTTCCATCGCCCCAGTGGCTTCTTATTATCATGAAAACACAAAAAGGATAGAAATTACTTTTATTGCTACGGACGGAGTTTCACCTTCCTCTTCTTCCTACCCAAATTTATTACCCAAAAGATCTCAACTCGATTCGATCACACTTTTACCCTGTCCATGTCCTAAGGGAGATATTGTAATTTTTCTCACCCTCTCCTCTTTTTCATCAAATTTCACTGTCAAACTCTAACGTTTCAACATGTCAAGTGCCACCCAGTTTTTACCCCAATTATCACTTTGATATTTAAATAATCTCTAATCACCCCAAATAATGTAATTTTCCTGCATAAAAATCCACAGAATTAATCGTCTGTCTGTGCAGAAGTTGGAAGTGAGCTATTCATTTTCATTTCCATTTCTACCCAGCCTCAACCTTTTAGTGGTTTACCCTTAGCCGTTTACAGAAACCATAGCTCATCTCATCCTCTCCTCATCAAGTCAACAAGTCCATATCTGGCTGTTTTTGTGCTGCTCTGCTGTGTTTTCAAAGCTTTTGACTGGGATGATGATGATCACCTAAAAACGCATAAACAAACGTTGAGTTCTTATGTTAACGTGAGCTTTTTTGTGTACTGTTGCTGCTCTTTTTTCTGCTTATGAAGCCACTGGAGTATAGCTGCCCCTCTGTTTTGCGCAAAGACCGAGGAGGCTATGCTCCTTTCATTTTCATTCCTTCTTTTCTCGTTTTCTCACAGAAGCAGCCAGACTAGCCAGAGTGAAAAAGTTGGAGTTGGGGAGTAGTGTTTTTTTAGCTGAGTGAGTGTGACTTGAGTGAATACGCGCGTTTTATACTCGCTCTCCTCCAGTCAGATATATCCGGTTTATAATCGGTTAATTGTTCAATTAAAAGGTACACAAACTATTAATTTCGGAAGGACTTGCGCTCACAAAACAATGCTTGAAGTGAGCTGGCAGGAGTGACACTTTGATCTAGCTGCGAATTCACTTCGTTTTTGGTAGGTGAATAAATCACTTCAGCTTTACATGTGATTCTTATAGCGAGAAAGCTGCTTGTATTCACTTAGGTAGGCTCAAAGAAAAAAAACACTGTCACGCTGCCTCCGTGTGCCGTTTTCGTGCATTTTCTTGTTTTTCAAGATTTAATGATTGAATACTTAAATGAAATTGTCATACTATGAGATGAGCATGGTTTAATTGTTGCTTTTTTAAAAATTTGGCAATTTTGCAGGTTATAAAATCTGCAGGTGACGTTATACGCGTTTTGTTTTTGAAGAGGCGGCCCTGGCATAAAAAAATATTTTTCTGGATATAAACCACAAACAAACTGGGATCCTGCGGAATTTACAGAAGAAAGTTGCCTGGGAATTCTTGGGTGGCTGCTGAGAATACTCCCCCACTTATCAGTGTACCGGTGCTAGAGACAAGGTTTAAAAAAATTCGGAAGTGAAGTCAAAATTTTGGCAAAATGGGGACATTAGCAGAGCAAGCTTCCAAATTGTTGGACTTCACCCAGCGATTAGACATTCAGCTATTGGATAATATTGTGGGATGTATGTATACTGGAATGGGCGAGCAAGTGAGTTCTTGGAAAATAATTATAATTGTAAAATTACAAGTGTCAGGAGTTAAAAAGTTAAATAATAATAATGATGTGTGAAAATAATTATTTTCTTGGTACAGCAAAAGGTTGCGCAGGAAGTTTTGACCAGGCTAAAGGAACATCCTGAGGCATGGACAAGGGTGGATACAATTTTAGAATATTCCACGAATCAGCAAACAAAGTATTATGCTTTACAAATACTAGAACAGGTGATAAAGACGCGATGGAAGGCATTGCCAAGGGTCCAGTGCGAAGGTATAAAAAAGTACATCGTTGGGCTAATTATTAAGACATCATCAGACCCAGTTACATTGGAACAAGAAAAGGTTTATTTAAACAAACTCAACATGATTTTGGTACAGGTAAGGAGTATATTTATTAATTATTTATTAATGTCAGTGTAGAATTTATGTAGGGCAAAGACTATAACAAAATGACAAAATCATAATAATAAACTTTGTCATTTTAATTTTGTTTACAAACAGATTTTAAAAAGAGAGTGGCCGAAAAACTGGGAGTCATTCATTCCAGATATTGTTGGGGCCAGTAAAACGAATGAAAGTCTATGTCAAAACAATATGGCTATCCTGAAATTACTTAGTGAGGAGGTTTTTGACTTTTCATCTGGCCAAATGACTCAAACAAAAGCGAAACACTTGAAGGACACAATGTGTCAGGAGTTTTCACAAATTTTCCAGCTCTGTCAGTTTGTAATGGAAAACTCGTCGAATCCTAACCTTGTGGGAGCAACTTTAGAAACGCTTCTTAGATTCCTTAGTTGGATTCCAATTGGGTACATCTTTGAGACTGAGCTAATTCCCACGCTGACAGCTAAGGTTATTGAGGAGGTTTTTGACTTTTCATCTGGCCAAATGACTCAAACAAAAGCGAAACACTTGAAGGACACAATGTGTCAAGAGTTTTCACAAATTTTCCAGCTCTGTCAGTTTGTAATGGAAAACTCATCGAATCCTAACCTTGTGGGAGCAACTTTAGAAACGCTTCTTAGATTTCTTAGTTGGATTCCAATTGGGTACATCTTTGAGACTGAGCTAATTCCCACGCTGACAGCTAAGGTTAGGATCGAGATAAGAAAATCATGCACTCTAAATTCATTTAACTTTATTCTTGTAATCTTTTAATTTGCAGTTTTTAAACGTTCCCCATTTTCGAAACGTTACTCTGAAATGTCTCACGGAAATCTCAACAGTTACAGTGCCTCATTATGAACAACGATTTATCCAGCTTTTCCAGCAAACCACTACTCAGTTTGAGCAGGTACGCATACATCTGCCGAAAAATTGAAACTATTGTTTAAATCTTTATTAAAATTAAATTACCAAGTGGCAATAAATGGAAATAATTAAATATTTTTGTAATTGTATTATAGATGATACCTCTTACACTAAACATTCGAGATGCTTACGCTTCCGGCACTGACAAGGAGCAGCAGTTTATTCAAAATTTGGCCATGTTTTTCTGTACTTACTTGAAGGAGCACGGCCAGCTTGTGGAAAAACAGGCTTCTAATGAACTTATGAAAGCACTTCAGTATCTTGTACTTATTTCTGAGGTAGACGAAGTTGAAATTTTTAAAATATGCTTGGAGTACTGGAACGCTCTGGCTGCAGACTTGTACCGGTAAGCAACTTTGATAAATATGTTTTGATTTTTGCACTATTCAACTGAAAGTCAAGAATCTAGCTGCAAGACTAATTTCGTTTTTTGAACAGTGAGGCTCCGTTTATGTCGGTTGCTCCCATGTTTCTTGGGTCACCACGGGGAGTTAATATTGGGCCCACTGGTGCTGGACCAAGACGAAATTTTTACGCCCCAGTACTCTCGCGAGTTCGATACATAATGATTAGCAGAATGGCAAAACCGGAAGAAGTTCTTGTAGTAGAAAATGAAAACGGAGAGATTGTTCGTGAATTTATGAAGGATACAGACTCTATTAATTTGTATAAAAATATGAGAGAAACGTTAGTATATCTAACCCATTTGGATTGTGGGGATACCGAAAGAATGATGACCAAAAAATTGCAAAACCAAGTTAATGGCACCGAATGGTCATGGAAAAACCTGAATACGGTTGGTTTGTACAATCATCTTTCTTGTTTTCTTTTGTTATTACACTGATTTGCCAAATCAATCAATTTAACAATCTTATAATTTACAGCTATGTTGGGCAATCGGAAGTATCTCTGGAGCAATGCATGAGGAAGATGAAAAGCGGTTCATTGTTACTGTTATCAAAGATCTGCTGGGGTTGTGTGAGCAGAAAAAAGGAAAGGATAACAAGGCAATCATCGCTTCCAACATTATGTATGTGGTGGGCCAGTACCCAAGATTTCTGCGTGCACACTGGAAGTTCCTTAAAACTGTTGTAAATAAGTTATTCGAGTTTATGCATGGTGAGTGTTGAAAGTTTATTTTTTGTAACCGTTTCACCATTAAGTTATAATTAACTTACCTAGTTATAATGAAAAGGAAACTAATGAACGGTTAATTTTAACCTTTTAGAAACCCACGAGGGTGTTCAAGACATGGCCTGTGATACCTTTATAAAAATTGCACAAAAATGCAGGCGCCATTTTGTCACTGTGCAAATGGGAGAAGCAGTTCCATTTATTGAAGAAATTCTTAGCACCACTTCTACTATTATTTGTGACCTCCAGCCTCAACAGGTGAGTAAATGATTGTGGTTGTAGTTGTAGGCGTCCTGTTTGTTGCTTTGACTTGCTTACGGAATGGAATGCTCAATAATAGTCGTTATGTTTCTCTATTTCAGGTTCATACGTTCTATGAAGCTGTAGGATACATGATCTCAGCCCAATCTGATCAAACAGTTCAAGAACACCTGATAGAAAAATATATGTGTCTCCCAAACCAAGTATGGGATGATATTGTTGCGCAGGCGTGCGTCAACGTAGCCGTCTTGAAAGACCTTGACGCTATCAAGCAGCTGGCGTCTATATTAAAGACTAATGTTCGCGCTTGTAAAGCTCTAGGTCATCCTTATGTGTCTCAGGTATGCCCCTTCCCTACGAAAAAAATAATTTTTAAAATCTTAGAAGCCTGTTAATCATTACTTTATTAATTATTTTTGTCCCTTTTTCTTTTTAGCTTGGCCGAATTTATCTGGATATGCTTAACGTGTACAAAGTGATGAGCGATAGTATTACACATGCAATTCAAGTTAGTGGTGAAACCGTCACAAAGCAGCCAATCATCAAAGGAATGAGGGTTGTGAAGAAGGAAACACTTAAACTTATTGCTGGATGGATAGCCAGATCAAATAACCCTGCAATGGTGTCCGAAAGCTTCATTCCACCTCTCTTGGCAGCAGTACTGTCAGACTACCAATCAACAACTGTTCCTTCCGCTCGCGAACCAGAAGTTTTGGCGGCGATGGCTACAATTGTTAACAAGCTGGAGGGAACAATTACGCATCACATCCCAACTATTTTTGATGCTTTATTCGAGTGTACTCTAAATATGATTAATAAGGATTTCGAAGAATTCCCTGAACACCGAACGAACTTCTTCCACCTTCTTCAGGTAAATAACCAAATTATTCACAAATGATCCCCGGTCGACTTAGCATTTAAAATTTGGAATTGTAATGTGAATTTGCTTTGTTTTAGGCTGTCAATACACATTGCTTTTCTGCATTCTTGAAAATTCCTCCGCCGCAGTTTAAGCTGGTCCTGGATTCGATAATCTGGGCGTTTAAGCATACGATGAGAAATGTGGCGGACACTGGTCTACACATTCTGTACCAACTTCTTCAAAACATCAGTTCTAATGAAGTGGCAGCTCAGAGCTTTTATCAAACTTATTTCACTGATATTGTACAACACATTTTCTCTGTGGTTTCGGACACTTCCCATACTGCTGGTCTTGGAATGCACTCTTCGATATTGGCATACTTGTTAACAGTGGTTGAGGTCGGGAAAATCACTGTTCCATTGAATCCATCGGCTGCTACGCCCTTTGACCCAACGCAGAATGTTGTATTTGTACAGGTAACTTGGAAAAAATAACTTTATTACCTCAATCTAGCGGGTGATTTTATTCGAAGTCCAGCTGAACTGGATAATAATGTTTTGGTTTGTGCCTTTGTGCTCACTTTTCGTTTTAATTTTGTTTCAGGAATTCGTTGCAAATTTATTGAAGAATGCGTTTCCCCACCTCAACGATAATCAGATCAAAATAACGGTAACAGGAATGTTCAATCTTAATCAGGATGTGAACGCATTCAAAGAACATTTAAGAGACTTCCTTGTTCAGATTAGAGTAAGTGATTTTATTTTACAAGAAGGAAAAACATAAAATATCAAAATATATAGCTTTTAGTATTAACTAATTTTAATGCTGGATTACTCTTTTAGGAATTTACTGGCGAAGACGACTCGGATCTTTATTTAGAAGAAAGGGAGACAGCACTCAAAGTAGCGGAATCGGAGAAGAAGAGAATTAACATGGCTGTACCAGGAATTTTGAATCCTCACGAAATTGCAGAAGATATGCAAGATGATTTTTAAATCTAGATTTTATACATTAACTATTATTATTGCATACATTAAATACATACCACTTTAATATGCATTACACTTAGATTTTCATGATGTATTAGCTGTACTGTAATTTTTGAAAACAGGTTCAAATCAAACTATGATTGTCTCTTACCTAGTTTAACAAATTCTTCGAACCTTTGCTAGCAAGTTTTTCACAACTTTATATAGGTTGAGAGTTTACTACAAAAGAAAGTTAGGCTAAGAATTGTCCCATTTCAAAGCTTTCGGAAATCAGAGCTATAGACTTAAGTTTAGTGTTGATCCATTCTAGTTGTTTCTACAACTTTATGCATTTACTCGTGTTTACAGATGATAGCGTTTAATAATGTAGAAGTAGTTACAAGTTTGTTAATTTTCATATATACCATAATTACATATTGTATGCCTCTTACAGTGTGGGATGATAGGAATTTTCACCAATGCCTTTTCTAGTTCTGATCTTCGTTAATTGTAAAAATTTAAAAAAAAAGTATGACACTAAAACTCATAACATACCATAAAAATTGTACTATCTGTTAACGATAAGGATAACTATTTTTGTGTCCGTTAAACAGTCCACAAGCCACTTGATAAAAAAGGTGTCATTTATAATGTTGAATATGTAGTAGTTTCCTGTCAACTTTCTCCCGTACTGTATGTATTTTTCTAACAGCTAAAAAAAAGTGTGTGAGTGAAATTTAAGGCGCAGGCGTGAGTGAAAGAGTACTTTGACACGAGTGTCGAATTTTTGTCGAATGCTAGTTTATTATAACCACTATGAATCCTTCGAAACGAAGTAGTATTATATACATTCGTAAATCGTAAAAACCGTGTGTATAGTTCATAAAAGTGAAAAGCGAACATTTTTGCACATCACATGAGAACTGCTTTTTCATATGAACCATGTGTGAACCATGTAGTATTTATAGCTTGAATGCAATTCGAATTCTTTTTTAACTATGGAATGCTGAGAAGCACAGTATAGTTCATAAAAGTGAAAAGCGAACATTTTTGCACATCACATGAGAACAAATAATAAAAAAAAATGATGAAAAGCTAAATATCCCTAAAAGCAGATACGTGCAAGTTTAATGTGTTATTTTTAAAATATTCTCCTGGCATAATGATTTTATGGCGAAAATCGTGTCGAATTTGTACATGAGTTCGTGCAAAAATTGCTAAATATTAAAATTACTTATAGCAGTTAAGTTAAATGGCACCTGGCGCTATAAACCGTAACAAAGTCATGCATAGCATAGATTATTTACTTTTTTATAAAATTACCCCATCACTATCAGATCGGAATAGTAATGCGCATTTAATAACCGGAAGTTCTTTGTGTTCATAGTAAAAAGTTTGGAATGATGTTTTTAGATGTGCTAAATATCCCTAAAAGCAGATACGTGCAAGTTTAATGTGTTATTTTTAAAATATTCTCCTGGCATAATGATTTTATGGCGAAAATCGTGTCGAATTTGTACATGAGTTCGTGCTAAAATTGCTAAATATTAAAATTACTTATAGCAGTTAAATGGCACCTGGCGCTATAAACCTTAACGAAGTCATGCATAGATTTATTTACTTTTTTTTAAAAAATTACCCCATCACTATCAGATCGGAATAGTAATGCGCATTTAATAACCGGAAGTTCTTTGTGTTCATAGTAAAAAGTTTGGAATGATGTTTTTAGATGGCCAACAAAGGGAAGATTCAGCAGCTGGACGATATGCAACATTGCTGGAGCCGATGTGTCCATAGGTCCACGTAGACTCGTGAAGATCATCCGGTTTATGTTATGAAGGAGTTTATTTTACGCAGCAGCAAAGCACACGAAGAGGTGCAGTAATTCTTCTCTGCTGATCAGCCACAGAGCTCATTGTAGCGTAGCGGAAAGCCGTAAAAGGCAAAAACGTATCATAACAATGTGATGAACAGGTGAGACCAAAAAACCAGCAAGAGATTTAAACGCTGTTTACACAACATTGACAATATCACGTTAAATCCACTCGCAATCAGCACAGAAGCATCATCGGCTGTCGTGAATCGTCATCACTCAGTTTTCGGCCTTCGGTTCTTCCTGGTTAAAAGTGCTAGAAAAAAGCAATAATTGCTTAATAATTGCAATAAATGCAATAATTATTACACTTAACACTGCAACTTCGGCAAGGATACCCCATGGGAGCTATTAGGTGAGCTGAGAATAATTAATTATCAATGGAGAATTTTGGAATTTTCTTGCAAAATTTGCAAGCTAAAATTGCACAAGTTGGCCCATTCCAAACATATGTGCAAAATGTGAAGTGCTGGAATTAAGAAATTGTTAATGGCTGATAGTTATTAACTTAAAAGTTGTATTTGGGACGTGATAGAATAACGGCTAGTTCATAATTAATTTTTATTTTGTGTTGTAGGAGATAATTTGGTGATAAAAGGGTTGAGGGTAGTAGCCAAAGCACCTTTGACTTGCAGCAGATACCTTTGGAAGTTCCTTGAGGAGGGAAAATGGGTTGAATGAAGGGAAGGATCTGCAGAACTTTTGATGCACTTTCCGTAGTTTATATTTAAAAGCTTTGTCGCACTATTTAAGGAAAAGGAAGCGATTTAGTACATAAATTTTGTTAATTGTAAGTGTAGATATTTCCCTGAATTGTACTCGTTTGAATGAATTATTCAGTCTTACAGTGAACCTGTCAAAATTAAGTAACAAGACAACACTTTCCAGGGAGCTTTGTTTACGTACTTCGTGCTGAGATAGGTAATTTAATTTAATGGCTGCAAGTAGCCTTTCTCGTGTTTCGAAGGATTACGTGCGGGTTTGAAAGGCCATGAATGTTCTCTCTTTAAATGTAATTAAATCTGAATCAGATATTTTAGGAAGTTCTGCACAATGTTAGTAAGGTGCTATATAACTTAAGTTTAAGCGAGTTTGAGTTATTAAATGCAAGAAGGCGGCGAACACATTTACAATTTAGGAATTTTGATATAAAAATAAAGCCACTAAAATGACCTCAGAAGAAAAAACTAAAGAGCATGAGGTCGGTGTGGGAGTTGGGGGAGGGCTTAACATGGGGGAAGGATTATTAAACGTCCGAGCTTTTACGTTTCTGATACTGTGGTATTTGTTCTCGGGCTGTACACTTTTTCTCAATAAGTACATTATGACCACGTTACATGGAGATCCTACATTTTTAGGTATGTCATCATTGCATTTCCGGTTAATATTACTACTTCTTAAAAATTAAAATAATTAACCGAATTGGATATTACTATTTGATTTCCAGGTACCTGTCAAATGCTAATGACGCTTACATGCGGATTTATACAGTTGTATTTTCCCTGTGGGATGTACCGACAAGTCACACGCTACAGTCGCCCACCAGGATTTTACAGACATATGATTTTAGTTGGAACAATGAGGTAAGATTTTGTTTGCCATATGCATTAATTCATTTCATATTAATCCGAATTCGGTTTCTAATAGAGCTTCTCCTTGAACAGGTTTACAACCGTTGTGTTGGGTCTAGTCGCTTTAAATTATGTCGCAGTAAGTTTCACGGAAACGATAAAGAGCTCTGCGCCAATTTTCACAGTGATGATATCCAGAGCCCTTTTAGGGGAGCATACTGGAATTTATGTGAACCTTTCATTGCTGCCTATAATGGGCGGCCTTGCCTTGTGCTCACTTAATGAGCTGTCTTTTGACATGAGGGGATTTCTAGCAGCGATGGCTACTAATTTAACGGAATGGTAAAAATCATTGCGAACTTTGAAAGTTCAACTTTCTGTGACATATTTGAAGCATAAAAATTTCTTATGTAAAATGTACTTATTTTCAGCCTTCAGAATGTCTATTCAAAAATGCTCATAAGCGGGGATCGTTACCGTTATACGTAAGTTAAAAAGATGTTCTTTGTTACAATTAAAAATCGTTCAGTCGCATAAATGGCAGTATTTTTTAATTGAGCGTTTAAACTATTTTTTGTTGCAGGCCAGCAGAGCTTCAGTTTTATACGAGCATGTCAGCAATGCTAGTTCAAATTCCAGTTTCATTCCTTCTGGTAGACTTTAGCGCAACATCGTGGTCGGTCGTTCCAGCGTGTATTCTCAACGGGATATTTTTCCACTTTCAAAGTATATCAGCGTATGTGCTTATGGACTACATATCGCCAGTGACTCACAGGTGGGTAGTGACTCATTTCACTCCTCTCCCGTCATAAAGTTATTACCTCGCTAGCACGAGATTTACTAAAAAAAAGTACATTCTTTCTTTCTTTTAGTGTTGCTAATACTGCCAAACGGGCGTTCCTCATTTGGGTCTCTGTGATGCTCTTCGGTAATGAAGTTACCTTGCTCAGTGGTCTTGGAACAGTGATAGTTATCTTTGGTGTCATGTTATACAACAAAGCACGAGAAGTTGATCTCCAACGCTTGCCAACTGTGGTTCAGTTTGAGCCAAAGTTTTTTGAAAAGAAAATAGAAGCCTGTTAAATCTACATAAAGCCCTAAAATTCCTTATTGGTTAAGTTTTTAAGATAAAAACAGCATATCAACCAACTTTTTTTTTTACGTTTATCCCTATTTATTCTTTTTTTTTATTTTCTGTAAAAGTCCTCCCAGTTTTTTTAAAGTTGCGTACCTAACTATTAGAACACTTTTTTTAAATTTCTGACTACATTCACTGCATAGGTCTACTTTATATTTAGTGATATAGAAAGAAATGGCGAGATAATTCTGTGGCAGCACATTAAAAAATTAGAAAAGTACTCGAATTGGATAAAGTTCCATCTAAAATGTCTAAAACAGTTTTTTAATTAATTTGTTGGCTACTCCTAAACAGTATCAAAATACTTTCTCAGTATTCCAAATGATGCCACAAAAGCTTTAATTTTCTGACAAGCTGTGAGAGTCCTGAAATAGCTGTACACTAACCAGTCCTAATAATTCTACATTTTAAGTTCCATTCAGATTCAGAGACTGTTTATTTTAGTTTGTCGGGGCAGATCAGAGATTAAGTCTTTGCAGGTCAAGGTGCGTATTTATTTATCTAGTTCTATTTATTCC
>JAHZND010000513.1:0-34931 GCA_027744115.1 Acrocyrtus sp. NNG-2020 | reverse complement strand
CCTATTAAAAAGCCTCGACAAAACCCGTATTCAGTCCCGCTTTATGCTTTAGTGAAACCTCAGAGCAATGCGATGCGACCTCAGACCCATACATATGCGACAACAAAACTGCCTAATAATTACAGAAAATCATTTCATACTAGCTTTAAGCCAACTTTATAAATAGGTAATAAAGTAAAGGAAGATGTTCACATATAGGTACTATGCCATCAAAATCTCGAGATGTTATCCCATTTCCATGTCAATGCTTTTGGAATTTCCCTTCCCGTTTCTCTCTTCCCATTCCCGCTTCCGTATTGTTCCAATGGAATATTTTACCTCTAATTTATCGCTGTCATATAACTCATCATCATTAATATTTATTCCATAAACCGTTATAATTCTCCTTTTCTCCCTTTTCCTGCTTTCCTCCGCTTTAACGGAACGCTAACATGTTAAATGTATCATGTTCGGCTTTGGCGCACTTAAGTGAGTTCCATGCAAGGACACATCGCGTCGCTACTTGATTAAGTTAATGTACTAATTGGATTAGTTTGCATATCAGCCAAAACTAAATACGACCAATTACTAACGTTAGGTTCAGAACATATTAGTATAGAAGTTGTACAAGTGTAATGCCTCAAATCTCAATGGGTTTAGGTCGCGTACATTACACAGTACAGAGTAGAGAAGTTGAGTGCGGCCAACTACCGTACTCACAAGATAAAGAAGTTGATTGTTTGAAGTCAGTCCATTTTAAATTAAGCTTTTCTGGTTTTAAAACAGGCAAGATTGTTAAAATACCTTATCTTAACAACGAGTAATTCCGAAGTCATTGCAACTTTTTTTTTGCTAAATTGTGCATGCTTTTCAATAGATCTTAACTTTAACAGGATGAATAATAATAAATAACATTGTTTGAAAATTAGGCTTATAAACGGAATAGGTTTACCGTGAAGCCATCCATACCTGCTTAAAATACCCCGGAAAAATTTAATTTCGAACAGTTTGTTCTCATACAATAAACAATCTCTTTATTCACCATATCAGTTCTTCATTTTAAGTAGTGTAACTCTGTTTTTGTGTTTTAAAAATCTAGAAATCTCCATTTAAAATAGCATCCTGCCTCATTAGTGTAACAGATTCAATGAAATGCCACAATCCAGGATCGCGCATCTAAAATATTATTTCCCAAAAAAAAAACTTCAACTCAACTAAGACAATTTGCCAAGACTACAATCACAGTCAGACTCATACTTTTATCGGAAGCTCCTTAATATCCATAGAGCATCTATCTTATACACTGCAACCCTACCACTGGCTTCCCTACACTTACAATACTCCAAATGAGCGATGAAAATGTGTGGCCTCTCTTTTCCTTATAGCAGCCCATGTATAAAAAAGGATATTGTGCATAAATGTGCATCGAAAACTCCACTTTTTAGTTTTCAAGAATCCCGACTGTGTAGCTCCCTATCCCCTGCACACCTATCCTCCCGACACTACTCACACTCAAGTTGAGTGTATTTATTTGGGTACACGGCTAGAGATTGGGTGATGTGATGTGAATGCGATAGGGTTACATACAGAAAACTTGAGAAGAGGCACTAAAAAGAGTGAAGAGGAGATGGAGAAGTAGGAAGGGGCAAATACATGCACAAGCGATGCAAAATTGTACCCTTGGCTCACTTTCGTGATGTTGTGTAGCAGTGTACACAGTACGTACGGTATGAGGAAAAATGACTTAAGAAGAATGTTGTATGCGTTTGGTCCAGGTTGTTGGAATCAGACGAAAAAAAAAAGTTGGAGAGTGCCGCGAGGTGAAGCAATTAAAAATATAGATTGTTTTGTTGATCATTTTGATTAGTTGTTTTTGCTAATTTAATGAGCAGTAGGAGAGGACTGAGTAGGAGGTTGTAGTAGGTTTAGTAGCCCCTTTGAAATAACAATTTTTGGGAGGAGGGAGGAGGAACTATTCTTGTGTTGGATATAGAGACGAAGAGTGACAGTGGGGAGGTTGTGAATGTCAGTCATGGAGTGGAGAGGAACATTATAGAAAACTGTGACAGTTGGGAGACACTGGGAGAGGGGATGAAGGTGAAAAGGTTGTGATTGGTGATATGAGACAGATAAACAGAGTAGAGTGACGTGAAATGGGACGATTTTTGATAATCGACAAGAGTTATGAATGTATTGTTGGAAACAAAAAGTTTTTTAAAAAATAAACTGTGAAGGAGGAGGTTTAAGTTGGTTTATGAATAGGATAGAGACATGTACGCCTTCTCAAAAAAAGTAATTAAGAAGACTATAATGAAGAGGTTGCTAGTTAGAGTTTGTTAATTTTGTTAGTGGTATTTCCCGTGGCCGTTAGAGAGCTGATGAGGTGGAGCTTAAACGCTGTGCTCAAATATTGTTTTACGGAGAGGGAGATGAAGATTGATATATGTGTTTTCAAGCAAAGGAAGGAGGACACTAAGTAGTAGTGCTTGAGACATATTGGATTTATAGTTTTTAGTATTAATAATTGGGTGGTGGTAGCACGCCACAATTTATTCTGTACTTCCCCATCCTGCAGAAGCTTCCAAAGTGACTCGACGGCGTCAGAAGAACCTCTCACTATCGTTGAATTCTCCAACCCCTACAGACAGGTGAGGGAATATTCTGAATTACATACTACATTATATATAGTAGGTAAATGTTTTGTTAAGCTAAGCTAGAGGTTTTAATACTATTTTTATTTGTTGAAACATTATTAGCTCAAAGCTGGAGCCACCAGAGTCTGCATTGGGATCCTCTGGAGCTAGTAATTTGTGGACAAAGTCGATAATCTCACCAAACACAACGGGAAGCGACCCCACCGGTGGGGGCACTCGGCCTTTTGCGGCCACCCCCAATAATCAAACGACTTCACCGTTTTCAGCACCTGGGACACCAAACGCCTATCAGGTGAAATAGGATACTTTTCATTCTAAATATAATGGTAATAATAGTTTTTTGCAACTGCTAATTTATTGTTTTGTGAAACTTGTGAAAAATTTAGGGTGGTGGAGGAGGAGGCTACCCAACTAGTGGAAGTGTTCCAGCTGCAGGAAGTCCATTTACTCCTCAAGGAGGCGCTGCCTCTGGTGGGGGACCTTCAACTCCCTGTCCTCCACCTCATTACGCGCATTCACCAGCGCCTTCAGGATCATCTACGCCCGTAGGATTTAATTCACACGGCCCTCCACCTGGTCCGCCTTTCCCACCCTCTGGTATTTATAACGGACCCAATTCTCCGTATTTTTCAAATAACTTTCCACCTTCCGGTGGACCTCCACCTAGACCTATCCAAGGAACTCGTCCAAATCAATCCTTCCCACCGTACTCATCAGGAGGACCATTCCCGCCAGGGGGGCCTGGAAATTCGAATTTCGGACCACCGCCTTTTCCAGGACAACCTTTTCCACAGCATATACCACCAGGTATGAGATTAAATCAGTCTAATTTTGTGAAATGTTAGTATTCTAGATCTACATTTCGTAATTAGAACTAAAAGAAATTATTGTACAACAGGTCCACATTTGCCTCCCGGTCCACCTCAGAACTCATCTGGAATGCCGGGATTGATGCCTGATAGAATACCTGATCCATGGGTAAGTATTCGTATTTTTGTGAATTCAGAGTATCTGACTACTAAATCAATTCTCATTGTGGCAATGGAGCAACTGTGTCATTTGGTATTCATCGTATCAATAACGTAATGAAATTGTATTTGCGTGATCTGTGTTCAGAGTTGACGTTTATAAAAGAAACCATATTCCATAACCTCTCTAAGCGAGATTATCTGGATTCTGGACTATAACGTATTTGGAAGTTAACAGGCATAAGCTAAGCTACGTATTTGTGCATGAGCAGCTAAGTGTCAGCCTTAATTTAAAATTTTAAAAATTTCCGTCCGTTGGAGTTTGTAAAGCTAAAAGTTGCATTTCTGTGGCCAAAAGTCAAATATTCTTAGCAGTTGTTACACAATCCTTGCAAACAAATCCAAACGTTGCGCAATTTCCTTTATTGCGCTGCTTGTTCTGCATGACTGTTACATAAACAAGTTTAAAAATTACAATATGACCTTGGGCGTTTTTTACAGACGTGATGTCACAGGATATGGTCGTAATTTAAAGATCTATGCAGAAATACGTAATGTAATTTGAAATAATGAAGTATAGACAATGGCAATTGAAAATAAGAAAACATAAAGCATGTAGATATAAGTATATTGATTAATTTACAACTGATGGATGCTAGTGGCTAATTATCGTGCAAAACATGGCTGAATTGTAAGGACAAAGTCGATAATCATACCAAACACAACGGGAAGCGATCCCACCGGTGGGGGCACTCGGCCTTTTGCGGCCACCCCCAATAATCAAACGACTTCACCGTTTTCAGCACCTAGGACACCAAACGCCTATCAGGTGATATTTGCGGGTTCAAAATATTGTAACTGATTAAATCTTCAGCAGCTTTGCTCAACCTTGAAATTTATAAAGTTTAGAAGTATTCTATCCTATAATAGACAACGCAAAGTTACATGTCAGCCTATTCATTGGGGAATTCCAATATGTATATTAAGATTTATGAAGATGACAAAATGAGAGTTAGTTTGTAAGATATTTGACACATCATCAGCAAAATTAGCAGCCTACATATCTGTAGGTACAGTATTCCAATGTAAAATATGTTTTACAAACTACACTAGATGTATGTATTATCTAAACATCGGTCGATTTTCGATTTAATAGCAGTCATCAATTTAGCTATGCTCCAGTATACAAGTAGAAAAATTTCTACGCTATTATATCAAAACAACATTAGGACAAATTGTCAATAGAATTTTTGACTCGATGAAGCTTATGCTAAGTCTCGCATTTCCCCGACAGTCAGGTTGTTCTGATTCGTGCAGAATAACCTGAAGTGACATGGTATGTAAAACACGGACGTGTTGTTTTACATGCATCATTTAAAACTTGGCTGTTCCCTTTTTTTAACACCAACACGTCCCTTCCTTGTCCTTTTGGACCTTGAGCGCGTGCGAATTGCTGAAGGAGAGTATTACATGCATAACATAAATGCATCTATCTCCGTTTAGTCCTTTTTTTGCTAAAAATCAATACCTGACTTCGGACGGGAGGTTCTCCACACTCGTCGCGTACTGTCGGATTGCTATTCCACGTACTGATTATAAGGATGCTTCCACACTCATGATGAGTGCACACAGCTTGGGTTGTGAAGAAAAATCAGTTTGCAAACCTGAGCTTGTGAGCGTTACAGATAGTGTGTGATAAATTGGGACAGCAAAACAGCATTATACATGAAATTCAGGATTTCATAGCTAGCTTATTTTAGAAACAGTTTCTTTTTCCTGGCGCAATCGTTCTTAACTTTATTTTGAACTCCAAAACAGCTAGAACGTAGTTATTTATAAGTACAATGCGTATTATATATGACAACTCTAACCTCTGGATATTCTGGAAGGCTCTAGTAAAAGAGGGCAATGTAGAATTTTATTTTCATGAGAGTCATCATCGATATAAGATTTTTAAAAAAATAGCTTAATAGCATCATTTTAATAATCGTGCTTCGTCGTATTTGATACCGATGCGTCTAACAAGTGGGAAAATCGTTGATGTAGCAAAAAACATTATGCCTTCCCTTTGCTTTGTACTTGAATACAAGCAATGATACAAAGTACATATAAAATATTGTTGCCTTTTGCCTAACCTTTTCTCTTTCAATGATATTGAGGATATATGGCCATGGGTAATTCTGCTAAGATAGACACTGCGTCATATAGCAGAGGAGACAAAGAAAGAAGGAGAACGAAATTCTCTTGTGCAGACTGAAAAAGGACTTTTCTGTGTTTCAAGTTTTTGTCCTAGTTTTTCCAGAACCCAACGTGTTATTCTGGAGAGTGAGTGGAGGTTACACATATTCTTCTTTGGTAGCAGACATATGCTTCTATTGACCAGTTTATATACGGAAACATCTTGACGATGATACCCGATAAGGATGAATATATGTCTATTATAAGGTAGCTTTTGCTTTCTCTTTTGTAATACAAAGTAAGCTTAATTTTGTTGGAAAGTAGCACAATGGGCAACTTAGAAAAAGATAGAGAGAGAATTAGTATTGCCAGTGCCCATAAGGTTTTTAAAAGGAAATACTGACATGATACATGATATAAAAATGAGAAGGAGCTGCTGGTTGAAGAGTGTAGCAGCACAGTATGGAACACGAAAAAATCCATACTAGTCAAGAGGGAAACAAAAAATAGAAAGGTTTCTTGGAAGCTTGGGGAAAGTTTAGGCTCGTTGTGAGCATACTATATACCTGTCTAGGCATGGCTACAGAAATTTTCCAGTGACTGATTAGGTAGAAGCATTAACTTTGGGATGTTCTACTTTCTTTCTGAGCTCTGTATTTCGAAAATGTTGACTCTTTCTCTCTCCTACGCGTATTGGCAGTTTGCGTCTTTTACGATGATGATATGAGAAAGGATGAAAGGATGGGTTACCATACGATGATTGTTGCTAGTTTTTACAGAACTAAAAAGCTGGAGACAGAAAAATCTAATAAAACGTCAGGAGCTTTCTTTATTCCTAAGTACGTTGCGCAACAAACGGCTCCTCAAGTCCTCATTCAAAATTTTTTCAGTAGTTTGTATAATTTGCCAGGTATAATTTTGAACATGCTTTTTCTTTGATGTAAGTCAATTTCAATCAAAATCAATTTCTCATAATAGGCTGAAAATTGAGTAAAGGAGTTTTGAGTCTAGCATGCTAGAGTGAGGCCGAGGCTGTTATTATTAGTCCATTTTTGAGATATTTTCAGAAACAAGGATGTCTTGTACGTAGCATCTTTTTTGGAAATTGCTTCAAAGTCTAAACATAATTGGAATGAATTAAAGTGAAATGACATTTCATAATAAGAGACTCTGGCTTTTAATCAAATAATAATAATAATATGGAGGAATGTACAATATATGACGTAAAAGGTAGCCAATTATGGGTTCTTGGTTGAAGCTCTGAATTCATAACATAGAAATTGGCTCTTTCATCTTTCAATCTTTCAAATGAAAAGAAATGAGTTGCTTTTCCAACTAATAAAAAATGTTTGAAGTGTGATCTGTACACATGCTCAGGATAACGACCTGGTTTGCTACTTTCGCATTTTTAAATTATTAGATTGAAGAGAGGAGCATCATAGCAGCACGTAAACTGACTACGGCGTAGAGACCAAGCACTCTGTCCGACTAAAAACGATTTTTCGGAGTGAGAAGGGAAAATACGGTGCTGTGGAACAAAATGGAAAGAAAAAACTAGCACTGTTGGTAATAAAAAGATGAGCGTGAGTGTGCACACACTACACATACGTAACATAAAATAAAAAAAAAAGAAACCAAGAATCCTGAGCACACCTTGTGTAAAGTAGCATAGAAAGTGTAGAAGAGAAGGAAAGTGTTTTTTGTACACTGGCGTGTTCAGTATTGGTGTATGTTTTTGTGTGAGGTGGTGCTTGTACACTTTTTTTATACATTAAACCCCGATCCGTTGTTCCCTTAAAATCTATAAATTTCTTTCGTTTCACTCTCACTCAAAGAAAGTCGAGCTCACAAGTCTCTTTCCCTTCTTCTTGGAACGAAAGCATTGGGGGAAAAAGTACACAGGCTGGTAGCTTGCACAGAATGTATTTTGAGTTGTAGCTCACGCAACTACAAGTACGAGGCCTTCCCCCTCTCTTCATTCTTTTCACTATTGTTCCTCTCTGGTGACTGGAGGAAGTGTAGTAGGCTGGTTGTGTAATATTAATAAAACTAGGTGGGAACAGAGGAGACTGTTAGAATTGTGAACCAGTCTGAAATTTGTTAATGGCCACGTGCTGAGTGTGACCATCCTCTTAGAACAGGACTTTCTCTGCTCTTTCTCGTTGCTCTTTTTCAGTCCCCATTTCGCATACACATATAGTGCTACAGGTTGTTTGCAATTTGTTACGTGGAGGACGGAAGACAAGGCGGTCTTTATTCATGACTTTTGCAAGTTAATGAGGCGCATTGGTGCATTTTCTGGACGTTCTTGTGGTTTACCTGGCTAAGCGTGGAGCCCTTGGCTCTGCACCCTGCTTTCTCTTATCCAAGTTGATACTGATAGCTTCTGTCTGTTCATCTTACCTGATATATGTGAATACGTAATTTTTGTGATAGATCAGAGGTGAAACGAAGGGCAAACAATGATAAGTTGGTGACAAATTTAAAATTGTAGTTTTTTTTGCTGGCATTCCCGCGGATAAATTTAGCATTTTAGCATATAGGCATACAAAAAGTGTTTTAAATTAATGTGATAACTGGGCGTTTCTCACACGGTATAAAGAGTACCTAATTGCCATTTAATATCAAGAAATCTATGACGCAAAAGGATGTTGTTTATTGTATTTTTATTACAATAGTAATTAATGTAATGTGCGCATTTTGACTTTTCTGTGAATACGTTGTGATTTATTACCGACATTACTTGTGAAATATAACCAAGATCGAATGCTGTAAGAGCGAGAAATTGCGTAACGTTCATTCAATTTTGCGAAAGGGCTGCGAAAATTAGTTTAAATAGTTAGTTGTTTTTTTTGGATGACGGTTTTAACCGATCCTCTGTCAAAGTGTATCCAGAGGTGAGACAGACTCCCACCACGGGTAGGAAACGGAATAGTCAGATTGGCCACTCACCCGAGCCAAAAAAATATTTTGACATAAAGTCTGACTACATTGGGGGAGGTGATCCTGAAAGACTGGGGGAAAGTGGCGGGGGGTCAGTTGCTGAAAGATGGGTTGAGCAGCCCCAACTGGTTCGTCCCCCGCCACCTTGCTCATGTGCAGCATGCTGTACAACCCCAGTTGATCCTTGGAATGGAGGATGGCCACCTTCACAGCGACCAAACTGTGGTCCATCACCGCTGGGTCCAAATGGAGGGCCTGGCCCTGGACCAAGTCCGCATCTCGGACCAATTTCAACTCCAAACTCACTCCCACCACAACATTCCCCTTTATCAAATGGACCACATCTTATGGGCCCGCCGCCGAATACTCCTGGACCAGTTGTCTCAGGATCTGGTTCTAGGAGCAGCTCAGAACCGTTCTTTTGTGGTCTCCTGCCTCCTACTCCTTCCATATATTTTAGGTGTAACTATGAAGTATAACGTGAAGAAACAGTTTTCGAAAAAATGCATTGCTCAAGTCCAAATGAGAATTGGTTTTTGTATTTAACATTTAACTGCTTGCTTGATTTCTCGTATTAATTTGATAATTTATTCTTTTAATTGCTTATTATGACTTTATTGGCTAATTTTATTATTTGCATAAATATAGTGCGTATTGTTACAATTAACAAGGTGTCATTTATTTAGGTGTGCACGGAAGGTAGATTGATATTGGAGTTTACGTTCGACGATCTAATGCGAATGAAATCATGGCATTTCGCGGTGAGGACAGCTCGCGAATTAGTTCCTAGAAGCGCTGTGGCGATGCATGCTCAACAGCAGGACCCCGCTATGATTGAGCAGCTTTCTAAGAATATAACTCGACAGGGAGTGACTACAACAACTCTCAACTTCCTTAGGGTAAGATAACTTTAAGTTGGCATTAGCTGTACCTGAAGATTTCACTTTCACTTTATTAATCTCCATTCCTATTCTTTATAGTTGTGTGTAATATTGGAGCCTATGCAAGAATTAATGTCTCGGCACAAGGCGTATGCTCTGTCACCTCGTGATTGTCTGAAGACGACATTATTTCAAAAGTGGCAAAGAATGGTAGCTCCACCAGGTAAGGAAATGGATTTTTAGGCGCAGCACAGACTTTTTGTCTGTATGTGCTATGCACTAATTAATTTCATTATTATTATTCTACTTTTAGAATCAGCAAGGCCTCAGTCAAAAAGGAGAAAGCGTAAGGGATCGGCATCAATTTCGTCGGGAACAGGCGGAGGAACCCCTCCGACTGCAAGTAAGAAGAGATCTCCTGGTCCAAGCTTTTCTCTTGCTTCTCAGGATGTTATGGTGGTGGGTGAGCCTTCGCTGATGGGTGGTGAGTTTGGTGATGAAGATGAGCGGCTAATTACAAGGCTGGAGAACAGTCAGTATGACGCTGCTGCTGCATTAGACACTGAACCCTTTGGTGCCGACTCTCCGATTCCTGGAGCTGGTGCGAATTCATGGCCTCCGGCCCAGGACAGACCGCCTCACGGAAACACACCTACTTCTCAAGAAAGCGATAAGAAATCACCGGCAGTAAGCCAATAGGAAGTCATTCGTAATAGCACACCACTATTGATTTAAGAGTAAAATTGTAATTGTAGATTTCATATTATTGAGGAGAGATGTGTATTGAATCAGTTGTTTCTGCGTAGCTAAGGGTTTTCCATGTAATTACATCTCTGCGTTGTCGTGCATACGTTCCAGTTTAACAATCTCCAAAATAGCATTTAAGTTTTGTACCCATATCTTAAATGCCACAGTTTGCTAGCTTATATTAACATATTACTTTCAAATTCGTGGCACGAGTATTATCCAGATTATAAAGTGATATTGGTATCTGCTGAAAATCGAAGTCTTGGTTATATAGGGAGGAAGTTTCTGTCGCGAAACAATGGAAGCTGCTTGCTGAAAGTCTTGAGCGATGATCGGCGGAAACTACTCATTGTATTTATTCGGAGGTGAAACAGCAGCATAAACTGTACATCCTGTTTGAGCTAAGGAATGATATTTTGGAACTCTTTTAGTTGTTACTCAAATATTATAGATATTTTATTTGTAGGGCTAGCCAATAAGTATTCATGCTAAAGTACTACGTGTAGGTATCTTTAAAATATTTAGTGGCTCTGTAAAGGGTCAGTCTTACATTATTATAAAGAACAGCATTCACATGCGTACAGGTAGATGAGTAAAACAGTTGTGTCTATATACTAACCATATGAATGAGTGATTTGATTAAAAGGTAGTGTTTGTGACCAAAGTTTTGTAAAACATTTGAATATAGTCTAAAGATACGCGTTTAGGGAAAGTAAAATAGTTTTTTAAACCTTTTTTGTCAATGGAAAGAAGGGTAAAATGAATTAACAGTGCGAGTAAAAGTCACTGAAAAGCATGGGGTTGATGCCAATAGTAAGTTAGCAAACTATTCTTTGTGGCTGACTGGCTGATTAATATCTGTATATAGTTAGAATTACCTCCGACATAGATATAAAGTTGGTTCAAAGGTATAAAGTAAACAAATTGGAACTACTTATGTCTCGTGTAGGTGTACTTGTAGGCACTTCTGGTTCGTTGCATGAGTGAAAATTGCGCGTGTGAGTGAAAAGTGATGTTTTGTCTATGATTGTGGTCACCAAGTCTGGTTCATTTTAATATATAAACTTTTTATGTTCTATAATGTAGACTTTCTCTTTGAAGCTATCCATAGTGCAAAGTATTCAACTATCAACTAAACACCATTAGCTTTAAAACTATAAACAGAGCTGCATGGCAACACATGATTGCGCAAAGGTATTCCATTTGCTAATTTTGAAGTTTCGAGTGAACAGTTTCAATGTGAAAACAAGAGCCCATTACCAATTTAGTAGACTATTCTCAGAGCTTTTACAATGACTTGTATTTTGTTGACTTCCTTTCTTTCCTTACTAAAATACGCTTTCTGGTGAAAAAAAATTGGACGTGCAAAAACATGCGTGCGTAATCCTTAACAAAGTAAAGTATTTCAACGGATGTTCTGAAAGGAAAGTTTCTGAAACTGAAAGTATCTGTATGCTACATACTACTTATTGCGTGTGTATGACACAAGACACAACTAAATGTCGACCGACTGTACTTAATTTTTCGACTAAATTTTGAAACAATATTAGAGAAAATTTATACTGGACGAATGCAACATTTATCACAAAAATATTAAAAGAGAGAAGATTCACCATTTTAAAAAACAGAAGTAGGCAACAGTAGATTTCCTTTTCTACAGAAATCTGTAAATCACGCCTTCATTCTTCCTAGGATAGAACCAACATCACGCGGACGAACAGTACCCATTCCAACCACTAACTTATAAAAAGGTTCTTGCATGCTCTTCTCAAAATGTTCGAAGGAAGTGCATTCAAACTGATGGTCGTTCTCTAATGGTGAGTCTGGTTGGAACCTGGAACTAGAACGCATATAAATACTAAAAACGCGTATTTGCCGTATTGTATGTGTTATAGTTCCAGGTTTCAGTTAGAATTACCGTTCGAGACCAACCAACAGGGCTGATTGTTTGAGGAGAGCGAGCAGAGAATACATTTAAGAAGTTTTTCTGGTTAATTATATAATTTCACTTATCAACTCGGTTTAGCGCGTATAAATTTGTGAAAACTAAAACCATATGTCCGAACGAGTGAAACAAGTCATTGGGATTTGATGGTGGAGCAGGTTGGAACTTAGAACTAGAACGTATATAAATACTAAAGACTTATTTGTAGTATTAGTATTGTATACGTTATAGTTCTGAGTTCCAACCAGAATTACCGTTCAAAACCAGCCGACAGAGCTATATTTCCATTTCCTTCGAGTTGTGTGAAGGGAGCGCCGAGCGCGCAGAGAATTGATTTAGGAACTTTCTCTGGTTTATTGTTTAATTTCAACTTTTAGCTTATGAAATCCATTTAGTGCATATACATTTGTTCTTAGAAAGCTAAAATTGTGTTTGAACGAGTAAAATACTTTGATCATTGTATATTGCTATAAAATTTTGTTTGTTGGCGTGGAGAAAGAATTATTGACAACTGTACACATAACCTAACTACCTAACTAATACTGTCATCTGCACGTTGTTTCGTAGCTATAAGAAAATATTGTGTTTATCATTTCGGAAGTGTTATTGTTGCCGTTTTCTAAATTCATTTATGTGATCCTTTTGTTTTCGGTGTGGTATTTTAGTCTTTAAGTAATCTTATAATAACTGTTACAGAACAGAACTTGTTATTGGAATTAAAAACTGAAACTTTTCAGCAAAACCACAGTATTTCTTACAGTAATTTTAATTTCACATCATTTGCGTTCTTACTCACATCTTTCTATACCATGTTTGGCTTATAGGTTATAGATATGTGCATAATATGTGTGACAAATCATCATAGCTACCCACCAAGCATTTAATAGGCATTACATTAATATCAATTTACCCCAAATTTACTCACATTTAAATAGGGATATCCAAATGATTCAAATATACATACATTTTCCAACCTCTCTTTTTAAATTTCTCACTAAGTACTTCGAATTATGACCATGACCTGGACAGGGTTAATTTTCCCTTTAAAAGAATCACATTTCTTAGGGAGATAACTTATTATAGGCTGATGTCGTGAATCCTGCTCGGATTGCAGCACCAATGTGATCCCGTACCCTGACATTGACATGACGGGATCGTCATCATCACATACCAGAGTGAGCGTCAAGCAGCTCGAGCATTGCATACCTGAATCTGCTTTTTGATTGCTGCATTATATTCTCGGTTCATTGCCATTGAGATGATGAGTCTACGCTCATCATGAAAAAACTTGTAGGATACTGCAAAGTGCAAGCTACGGAATATTCCTAGAACAACAGGAGCTAGAAGGAATTTTTTTTTGCCTCTCATTCCTCGTACTACTCTAAGGCCTGCTTTACCCAAGAACTTTCCAATTTTAAACTTTTACTGAAGAAACAACTAATGCATTACTACCAGATTTTTTAATTAGTACCATATATCAATGCTGTCATGGACAGTACTTAACCGCATCTCTATTAACAGGTGCTTAATTACTAAAGTGCATAATGCGTGCCTACTTTTCAGTGCTCATGAGCATATACATTTTGATTAGCTTTGAATTTTACAAGAATATAAAAAAACCCTTGAGCAAAGTGAGCAAAAGGTATGCATGCAGCGTCAAATGCAAATGAACAGGACTACACACTGTTAAAAACGCTGCTTTCATTGGCGCANTAGCCCTTAAAGTGAACAAAGAGAAATGAGTTAAGAGGAGCAATGGAGAACAAAGTGTCTGCTAATTTGTGTGCATATCACAACATGCTGCGCATAAGCGACGACAAAACTAGTCTTGAATTTGGTGTATATATCTGGTGTTATTTGTGATAAAACTACATTTTTGTTTACTTACTATTACGACACTACCACTACCTGGTCAGGTCTCTGCGGCCACTTGTTGTGGGCGAAGTGTAAGTGCATGGATGTGTAGCGGTGTGAATCGTCCAACTCTCATTTCTCCGACTTTGAATATTGTTAGGACAGGCCAGGCTGCACTGACGCGAGCAAGCAAGCAGTAAGTACTGTTAGTTTGATACTAGACGTATCCTGCATGCTTAGGTGTTAAGGACTAGAAAATACATCATGTATTTAAAATACAAAATTAAGATTATTATTAGACCTATTAAGAAAAATTGCACTTTTTGATGAAAAATAACAAATTTTCCATCAATTTTTAAAATTTGATTTTTTAAATAAAACTTCTCAACTAACTAGAATTTGTAATGTATTGTGAATTTTTTGTACAAAAGAATGTCATTTCGACATCAAACGCAGAAAAAGTGCAACATTTTCCCGAAAAATGCATGTAAAAGTCAAAATGTATTTTATATTTAAAATAGTGTATTTTGTAATTTGTATTCTGAATAAGATTTGAGCAAATGTATTTAAAATACTTTTGTATTTTAGCGTCCCACATGTATTTTGTATTTTGAAAAAAAAAACAGTTTGCCTAGGCCTGCTAATAGGGCAAATCATTTTACCAATTTTCATGTTTGATGTTAGTTTATAAATTCGCTAATTTAGACTTTGTTTTATCACCAGCTAGTTTTCATTTTCTGTTGAAGTAAGTGAACTAGCAGCCTTATAGACAGTCCTACCACTTGCCCTTGGCCCACGCAACCCCATCTCATATTAAATATAGATTAGAGTGTAAACATTGCCGTGCAATGGTTGCTTATTTCTTTTCTGCTTTGCTCAGTCATTCTCGTTCAGGCAAAAGCAATCACCACTTTTGTCCTCAACGCTCAACAATCGAGCGGAGTAAGAGGACACTTAACATTGCGCGTATGGATAGGAATTTTTCGAATTGTGCATGGACGAGTATTCCTTTTCCCATCTCCCGTTCAGCTTTGCTTCTCTATCTGCATAATCGTTAATACCTGGTCTGGTAATACATTTGCAAGGTGGTCGTTTGTTTGTTGTTTGGTGATGCTGGTGCGACTAAAAATTTCAACGATGACGAGAACAAGAAAAGGACGACGGTACGCTCTAAACATGCCTGCTTGCTGCATAGAGAGAGAACCAAGAAAAGATTTTTATCGTCGGGTGCCTTCTCCTATTGTCTCATCTCACGTAAGAAGTGTTACGAAGGAGAATAAATTAAAATAGTAAAAAAAAACATTCCTGTACTCTTTCTGTGCAGGTTCCCTGTGTACTTATTAGCAGTAATAAATGGGTTGGGTAATACATCTGACAACAGTACAAAACCGAAATTAGGCACTTTTAGCTAGAATCATTTTCGGGGAATCTATTTTTTTGTATTTTTAGAGCCATTAATAGTAAAAATCACTTTAGTGAGAATATAGTACTTTTTATAATTAAATAATTAGTACTTTACTAAGAGCTGGTCTGGTGGAGGAGGAGATTTGTTAAAGTGAAGAATTCCACAGTTGGTTACTTTATAATCCTGAATGTTTGCTGTGAACAGTTGTTCCGTAAATGGGACTGGACTGCTGGAAGTGTGTTTGTGGATTAAAAAGAAAATCAAAGGCTTCTGATAATGTGCAATCAGCTAGAGTGTGTGCTATGAGGTAAGCAAATGATAACAATATTTAAACAAAATTTCATATTATGTGAGTCACGAGTGGAACAGTCGTGTTTTAGTTTTGCACTGCCACAAGTCAGAAAACACTTTGGTACTTTTTAAGTGTTTGTTGCTGATTCCATTCGTTGGACATCGGCTATACGATGTGTAAAAATGCTTTCTCTCTTGGATTTGGATATCAAGTTTAGCAAGGAATAGTGAATAATGACCCTTTGACATATGTCGATAACAGCGAAGTCGTCAAAATAGTGGTTTCGTAGGTACTGATATCTTATCAGTTTTACAGATCTTTGTATTTTTATAAGCAGCGGTCAAAGGGATGTCATTTGTGTGTTCCTGCGTGAGTGATTGTGAAGGGTTTGTTTATCTGGGTACTGTCAACTTGTAAAAGTTGCAAAATTGAGAGCAGCCTTCAATTTTATATAAAATTGCATTTCTATATATATGATAATCAGAGTTTGTGCGGAATAGTTTTGTTAAGATCTTAAGTTATTTTCATCTGTACTTTGACAAAAACCGCCCGAAAAGATTTTTATTAGGTTAACTGACGAAATAAGTGAATAATATGAAGTCGAAGTCTGTACAGTCTCTTATCAACTATTCAACTTGGCTTAGTTTAGTTTATGGGTCATTACCTCCAACCTTAAACAAATCCTTTCCTTTCGGACTTTAAAAACATTTATTCATCGGTCAATGTCCATGCTTGAGTTACTTAACTGATAGTAAAAAAAAATCCGAATGACAATTTTCTTTAATTCTGATTTTTGCCGTTATGACTATATGTCATTTATTACTACAGTAACTCTGTACGTATGAACGTATGATACATATTGATAGAGATATTTATGGAGTAAATATATCAGCTTACAATTAAAGGACTGATTTGCTGAGGGTCATCACCTAAGATTGCAAATAATTAATTTTTATTTTGTAAAATTAATATTGCTTCATTTTGTCGTCTGCCATTCATTATTTTGATTGACCACTTTTATTTTAATAGTTCAAATTTAATATACTTTATGAAATTGAAAGGAAAAGGGAAAATAAGTTCCTTACAAACTCCTTAATCATTAGTTCAAGTTAATGTAAAATAAAATAAACGGTTTACGTTCAGAGAAAGTATTTTTATTGGACATGCTAAGAGACGTTAGTATGCGATTTCTGAGCAAATTCAAGCAAAAATTGAACATCGTACTTGTTTGATAATTGGAATTTTTAAGCGATTCTCATATATCTGTGCAGATCATTTCTCCTAGCAAATAATTTTATATCCCTTCTCTTAGAGAAGAATATCCACAGCATATTAATTAAGTTTGAAATCAGATTTTGATTCCCTCATTGAACCTAACGCTGTATAGCTGTTATTGCGAGGCCGTAATCATATCATGATGTACTAAATGTACTCTTTTGAGTGCTAGCAAAATGAGTTTTACAATAAACCAATGTCATTTCACTCGTCGTCAGGTTGAGTGACTGCTGCAAAATGTCTTTCAAAAAGTTTGAACATTGTGCACAAAGCACAAAACACTGATTTTTGCTCGACTTATAATAATTCAATGTGACTGAATGAAAAGAATGATAAGAGTAATTGAAAATTGAAATAAAGAACGTGGTACACATACTTCCTAAGGAATGGCAAATTAGGAGAGAAATGCAAATAGAACAGCAAGTACCAGCTGCATCTCACACTGGCATTTCACGTGTGGTTAATGAAGTCTTAATGAAATCGAGAAATTGATGAAATGAAGTTAATTGCACTATGCATTGTTGTTAAGTGATGTGCTGGTATTACTTTTATCTGTCATCTCATTTACTTCGATAAAAAAAACCTTGTTTTTATTGTTATGATGATGAAGCAGGGAGCAGCAGTAACAAAATGTAGCATAGATATAGGTAGGTACTAATTTCCCTTCACACGCACGTATACAATAATGCCCTGCTTGAATTGAGAGCATGCAAAACATATATCATTTAGCAGCAATAACAGCATCCTTTAATAGTCTTTTATGATTACGGACTGTGCTTATTCCTTTAGTGCGCTGTCGCTGTCTGCATTTTTGTGATGAGAAAAAAGAGATATTTAAATCCCTTTCACAAGCATTTGTCAACGTCATAACATGTACACTAATGCTAATGCCAGTTAGCCTTTTTACTGTTTGTTGTACTATAGTTTAAATTCTATTTGCTATTGAACTGCACGTACAATGAATAGGATTGTTGTGCGAATAAATGAACAAAGATCATTAGCAATGGTGTCTCATTGCACGCAGCCATAAGAATTTATGAGAATGATGGCCAGTCAGCTAATAAAGGATAACTAGGTACTGATGAGTATGGAAAGGGTGACTTTGTCAGAGCACATGCATATTGGATTCATCCAATGCATTAGCTTCACCACCTCCAATCGTTAAGTATTTAGGTTATGTGTGGACGGGATAGTGATTTCCAATAACTCAACAAAAATTATTTAATTTAGTTGCATTACTTTTAAAAAATGAAATGTCCCCTTCTCTGACTAAATTCTAGTAGGGCCTCACAGCTAATTGTTTCTATATACATGCTTTGGTTTTTTTCAGATAAAATTCATGAAAAAGTCTGGTGATAAGTGCACCTCTTCCGGTAATGACTAGTATTTGGAGCAGGCTAAGAATAATTTACCCGCTGTGATGAACCTGGCACAGTCGTCGGGGGCGTCATCACTTCTGAACTAAGAAAATGATTTCTAGAAGATAAAAATGGAACTAGCATTTTAACTGGAAAGGAGGTGAAGATAATGGATGAATCAAGTCCTCCGTCTCCTATTCCTCATCCGGGGATAAGGAGACGAAAGAAACGCTCTACGCCGACAAACAATGTGCCCGGTTCTAGCTTGACAGGTCTAAACCGAGGAAGTATACGAGTTGTTGAACTGTTGAGAGGAAGTATGGGGTATGGCTTTACGATAAGTGGTCAGAAGCCATGTCTTCTTCGATGCATCGTGGATGAAAGTCCTGCTGATAGGGCTGGCCTTCGACCTGGAAACTGTTTAGTAGGGGTTAACGGTAGGGATGTGAGCCACATGGCTCATGACGATGTCGTTAGTATTATTGGATCCTGCAGTGCCTTACTTAGACTACATGTGGCGGACTCGTACTTTAGTGAAAGCTCCGACGATGAATGCTTTCAGGTAAGTAAATTTATCAAATTATAAAAGAGAGTAAGAAAGGCTCGTTTAAGTACATATGTTTGTAATTTATAGCATCAACAAACTCGACCCAAATACTCCCAACGTTCGCGACCTATTAATAAGACATCTGGAGTGTCTAAGAAACTTCCTACTTACACGAAGATTCCGTCCATTGGTCATTCGTCGGAGGAGAAACTATCCGGAAAGTGTAATAAAACTTCGGATCGAAGCTTTTCGCCCACTGAGCAACGAGTATCATGGGATCCTTTAATGCCTACCCCGCGTCGTGTACCTAGACCCCCGTTTCTATGCAATGAGGAAAGTCCAATTCCTGAAATTCCTCCAAGAGCTAAAAATGTGCCTTCCAATTCCAATTCAAATAGCTCATCTTATACAAAAACTATGAATTCCAATGTAGAGTTTATTCGCGTTTTTGGACACTTGGAGAGCCCCTCTGGGAGTAGTTGTAGTAGTTCGTCCAGGTTAGAGCCATTGACAAAGACAAAACTCCTGAATCCCATGCAGTTTTCTCCTGTTGGGCCAAGTAACGATCGTTTAAATACTCACAATAGCAACGGAAGTAGTCTACGACGCGAGAATAATGGTAACATGAGGAAAATTTCAAGTCACTCGACTTCGCATCAAATTTCCGAGAACTTGCCACCGTCCAATTATCAGGCAGTTGTCGGATACATTGGCTCTGTAGAAATCCCTGAGGTTCACGAGAGGAAAAGACTCTTAGCGATATCAGCTTGCGTGCGTAAATTAAGGGTGGAGAAAAGGGTGAGATAAAGATTTAATATATTTTGAAGATTTGTTTTTCATTGAACAACAGCTTTATAGTGTTTTTATTTTTGGTTGATTTAACAGGTAAGAAGTATAGTTCTGTTGCGAATACAATCAAATGGAATCAGTTTGTTCAGTTCTAGCCAAAATACTCAAGTTGGACCTCCGCTCGCATTTTATTCATCAAGTGTAATTTCATTTTGTGGAGCTTACGGCGATGATCGAAGATTTTTCGGGGTAGTTGCTAGTGCCGGCTCAAGAAAAAGCTACTCTTGCCACGTGTTCATGGTCGAACCGAGGCTTTTAAGTCACTCAGAACACATGAGACACGCCCGTTCTTTCGGGTTTCACTGCACGACGCTACCGGTGCCAAAAAGTGGCCAAGTACTGGGACTCCAGGAATGCGCAGAGTTTCCAGCGACAGCCGATAGTATTCTAAATTCCATAGTACAGCTTCATCGGCCCCCAGCCGATGAACTTTCCCCTCGCTCTCCCAGTGAAGCTTCCACTCGAATTGAAAGCACAAACTCAAGTAACAGTGACTCTGGCATTGGATTTCGCGACGATTGTGATCAAAACAGTGCACAAATTTACGATATTTTAAAACCTGATAGAAGGCTAAGTGAAGCTAGACTCGCGAATTGTAGATCCCCACAGCTAAAAAGGAAAATCTCTCCTGCAATTCGCAAATCTTCACATCATGCTGTGCTGTTGGGCTCTCACGATCATTCTAATTCATCCAAATATATGGTCTGTCCTATCAATGATAGTGTGGGAAGCCAGAAGGAAGCAAGCTCATCTTCGTATCAGTATAATAAATACTCAACTGCGTGCGAAAAATCACCTTTGTTTGAGCCAGACTGCAAGTCATTGGAAGAGATAATAAGACCAGGTGACAGTGGAAGAAGAGTATATGATCATCCATCGACAAGCAAGGCTCAACTTCACCGAGTTAGTGCAAATAATTCTCGACATCCACCGCCTCCCATTGAAGTGTCTGTTTTGGTTACACCTCCGAGAGGTAGAGAGAAACGACAAAGTATGGAGAAAATTACCCCTATATCTCCAAGCACTGATGAATTTGAGTTTACAAAGTCGAATCCAAATCGCGCCTCCATTTCACGCAATAATGGAACAAGGAGCTTGGAAAATCTTTGTATGGCTGATGAAGAGGAACTGCCGAATCCTCTGGATTCGCGAAATAGTATCGGTTCTTCCACTCCAGCTTTGAATCAGGTTAGTTGGATTATAAATTATGAATATCATCATGTAGAGATGTAAATCATGGTAATACATAGGCGAGAAAACCTAAAAAGGTTTACCCAATTTAGCACTAAATGTTACTGTGCCTAGCATATGCTTAGAGTGACGTGGCTGGTGCTCCAATTTTTTTATCGCAATTTTTTTGATTAGATATAGATGGTTGGTATTATTATCTTGTGTGGTTTAGTTAGGATTAATGAGCAGAAATTGTGAATTGTGAAATGGTATACAATATACAATGGAGCGCAACACAATAGAGTGGCATTGCATTATTTTGCTTTTATGTATTTACATAGGACATACGGAACTCCAATGGGTCAAATGGGTGGGAGTTTAAGGTGCCGCAACCACCAAGACCAAAGATGGATGGAAATCGAGTTAAGAAATGGTCCGAATCAATTGAGAAACTGCTGGTAGATCCTAATGGACTTCAAGTCTTTACGGTATGTAATGTTATTTAATCTTAATTAAAAGTCGCACTCCTTGTTCCGTCAAGTATTTACTAACATTAAAATAATTTTTTATTTAGGAGTTTCTACAGCATGAGTTTTCTGCAGAAAATATTCATTTCTATACGGAATGTTTAGCGTTTAAAGAATCATTTCCTGCACTCACGCAATCCCAGCGGATCTCTATGGCTTCAACCATTTTTCAAAAGTATCTACAGAATGGAGCAACAGACCCTGTTAACGTTGACTTTCAGGTATTTTCAAACACTAATTTGTTGCAGTCATTTCATTTTTTAACAATGCAAAAACTGGTTTTGTTTATTAGGCTCGATGTCAATGCGAGAAAGCATTGTGCCAGCCATCTCACGACATGTTTGATTCAACGCTAGCCCAAGTGTTCAACCTGCTAAAGTTCGATTGCTACCCTCGCTTTCTTCGCTCCGACATTTATCGTGACTACGCCTCGGGTACTTTGTCACTTCCTCCTCTGCCTAGTGAAGCTTCAGATTCGGAGCAGGAGAGCTTAAAATCCCATAAGTTATCGCTGGGTGGACGAAGGCGTTCTTTACTTCCTTGGAATATTAGGAATCGATCGAAAAAGAGTAATAAAAAGGTAAGGGCAATAGCAATATAGCTTGTAAGCTTTCCAAAGTGTTTGTGGTGTGATTGTGTGTTTTTTTCTTGGCATTGGAAAATACTGTGTGGTTTTACTTATTGACTATGCGGGGGATATGATGCCTACATTAATTACCCCTTTATGCATGCATTGTGCAATATATCTGATATTGGACATTTTGCTTGAGTGGAACAATTGATTGATTGGATTTTAATGCAACCTTTTGAAACTTCTAAACCAATTACTGATCTTAATTTCGTGGATATTTTTCAGGGTGATTCTGATGGTTTAAATTCTGATCTTTCATTTATTCAACAAGCAGCTTTAAATCCAAACGTAAGCATCCATTTTTAATTTCTCGTTGGTGGTTGGTGAATGCTTGCAATTTACAAATACAATTGCACTCATAAATGTTCCTAGTAGAGTTTTTCCACATAGTTCTAGGTGGTTAGTTTCAAAGATTTGTATTTTTACAGGGTGATGTTTCCGATCAAGACGATGGATTTAGACGGCAGAGTTACAAAATATGCCGAGTTCTACTTCCAGATAATTCTACTACAGTGATTCCCTGTATACCTGGAGAAACTTTGGGAATTGTAATTCAGAAGCTTTTGAAGAAACGAGAGTTTCACTACTCGGCTTTCGAAGTAACCTCTGCATCCTCTGGCAAGGCACTAGATGTAAACATGCAAGTTACTGACATGACTACGAGAGAAATTAAGGTTGAACCCAGATCGTTTATTGGAATTGAATTACCACATGGCTGGAAAGTTGGAGTACGAGCCAATCCTAATCGGAAAGTAGCAGAGGTTTTGAAACCCATACTTTCTCAGCATTCGCTTAAACTAGATGTGGTGCTAGTTTACGATGTAAGCAAATTTACAATTACTTGTTAATAATACTACTAATCCTGATGAGGTTAAGTTAATATCCAATGATGATATCAATTTGATTGCAGCTGGACACTGGAGAAGTTTTGGATACAAAGTGTCCAATGGGCAAAGTCGACAATCATAATTTATTGGTGAAATCAAAAGGTATATATAATATGACAAAAATCATATAAAGCTCACAACTAATGCCAAATTATTAGAGCATTGTTATTTTTTTTGTTTAGCTGAAGCAAAGTTGGAAGAATTGGCAAATAATAACGTACAGGAATATAATTCATTTGATCATCCGTTCGTGGAAGATGATCAAATATCTACAAAGGTAAATCCATGGTCATATTTTAAATATTTAGTATATTGGAAATTGGAGACGGTTCTCATATAACAATTACTTTATATCACTGTTTTAGACAAGTTCCAGCCAAGCGTCAAGTGTTTTCCGTGAATTTATTAGGCGGAGTTCGAAAAAGTATAAAAGGAAGAGTAAAGGAGTGTGCCGATATAATAGTCTAGGTACGGTTCAAGTTACGTAATTGTTTAGCTGCTGTCGGGACCAATTTTATATTTATGCTTTTGATCTAGAAGAACACTTATGCAAAGAGCCTTCAAATGATGTTCGAGATGGAACGCGTAGTGATTTTGAGTCCGAACCGGAAAGGGCACCTACTCCCGTATCAAAGCTAACAGACGTAGATCTATCCTCCCATCCACATCTGGAAGCTACAAAGACGACATCGGACTCCCCTTTGAGCTTAATTCCTTCCGAGTTAAATCTTAAGGAGAATTCTAGAAATAGAAAACCAATTTACATTGCACAAACGTCCGACAATAAATGCTATGATGCAGTTTGATTAATTGTTATATATTTTAGTGAATATGCCATAATGTACACGTTAAAGATATATGTAAATTATACTTAATCAACTTTTAAATTTTTAAATTTTGTCACGTAACAAATTGCCATAAATATATTTTGTAGTAATTCTTTTCCATGCCAGAGAAAAATTAAGAAAACTCATAAAATTAGATTTATTAAATACCACCTTTTGAAAAGCTCTTTCAAAGTTTATTTTTATAGTAATAGCTTAGCTACATATCTTGAAACAGCATTACACTTAACACTTCACTATCCTATGCAAAATTAAACATTCATCATTGATCATGGCATTCACTTGCGTTTGGGTTTTCACTGCACTTTCATTCAAACCCTACATCATGCTCCTACGGAAATTTCATAAGAAATTAATATATTTAGTTTTATCATATAGTAATTATATACATGAATATATGTACTTTCAGTATTTTGTAATATATTTTGAAAATATCATTGTTTCCAGGAAAGTTGTGCCTGGTTAGCATAAATTATGAAGATATTTTGCGCTACCAACTATAGTTGTTTCGTTAGCCGTCCTCTAGTAAGCAAACTCAAGTTAATTTAATACAAATGTTAGTTTTGGACATTACTCTTTAACTAAATTGTCCACTTCATAAAACATTACGGTTAATAAAAAATCAAGAATTGTATAAATATCTACGACTCATAGCACATACGAAGGCTATCACGGACGATATAATATTATAACGATGACATTCCTGCAGTAAACTCTCATCTATACCATGAATGATATATTATGTATTTCTTAATAATTCTCGGTATGTAATATAATTGTTTTGTCATGTAATCGCCCATTGTTACAATGTTCTTTACATAACAAAAATACCAAACGTCATTAGCGTCTATCAAAAAACTTGCACGCTGAGATGAGAGACGAGATAGTGCAGTAGTCGAGGGCTGGAGAAAATAATTAGTTGTAATCGTCTGTAGAAAAATTTCTATTAAAATTCCTAGCAGGGATAAGTAATAAACTTTAGCACGTGGACGATGGTAAATCAATACTAGATGTTACGATCGATGATCCGGTAGTATAACAATTTCAATCTGAAATTTAAAAGGAATTGCAAGAATTTAATATAGCACAAGAGTTGCAAGTTATCAATCAATTTTTACGTTGCTGACTTACACATCGAAGACCTCTTTCAATTGGATTCGTTATATGAAGCCCCCTAGGCATATAAACCCGTTGGTTTTGCTCGTCTATAAATCTCGTCAAACGTTTCAAACACTAAAATAAAAAACGAAATTGGTAATTTTTTGTACGTTTTTTTTGCTTTTGTTAGAGCGAATTTTTAACCGTGTAGTAAATTTCCGTGCAATTCTCACTTTATCATATTTCGTGTCAGTACAAAGATATATTAGATTCGCGGTTAAGTATCCCAAACATGATTCACAAAACGTCGTACAATCAAACTCTTCAGCCTCTTCAAACATTGAATTAATATCTCGTATTGTATCAACAAAAACCGCTTGGTCAATCTAAACGAGAAAATAAATCAGTAAATATTTAGCAGTTCCAGCTTCTCTAAACAAACAACTCCACTAATCTTCTCACCCTTCCACCAAGTTCTTGTTGTGGGAATTCTGTCATAAACCTGATTCCAATTCCATTTCTGTAGTCTCGTTCAACGAACACTCGGGCTGTATTAATTCCATTGGCACTAGTGTTTGGTCCAGGCTCACCTCCGCCTGCATTCATTCTAATAGAAGTGTGATGCTGAATGGAGCCCATTTCCTGTTGTGGCACTCTTGACATCAGTTCCCTGCAAGGGCCTAGTGCGCTCGTCAACCTTTCCTGAAGTCACCAAGTTCCTGAGTTCAGTCCTCGCTACACTATCCTTGTCATTACCTCCCCTTTAAAGTCTTCAACCCGTTACACTCGTCACAGCTTCAAGTGCTCAGTTTAAAAAGCACAGTTTATTTTCCCCCAAACTTCCCACACTGCCACTCCTCTACTTTTCATCCTTTTTTTTTCTCTCCCCAATTAAATTTGTACAAATACAAACACCCACCTCCGTCGGGTCACCAGCATTATCTGACCCTTTCACTAACTGACTAACTAGCTCAAGCCATATACATCAACTCACATTATTTTTAACCCACACGTTGCAAAACTATTTAGCTTTTAGTCACTCCGAAAAGTCTTTAGTCTTCTTCGCTAATTCCTATCTTCACACTCTTCTCTTTCTAAAGGTATTTATAGGCACTGCAGCCCAGCTTAAAAATGCGACCACTTTAACAATGCACAGCATACTTTTTCGCCACTATAGCTCTATACTCACGGTATAGACATAAACTTCCCAATTTCTCATCTATACAAATTGTACCATACAATCCTAAGAGAAGTTCACTACACAGTGCAGACTACAACACTGATTCAAATGGAGGCGGTGCCAGACGTAGACAGGTTATCACGTGCAGATATGCCCGCGAAACCCTTTCCAACAGAACAAAGTTTCAGTCAAAGTTGCTGGCTGGCTGAGGAGAGGCTTTACAAAAGCTGGACTGGAACTGGAGAACCGTTCCTGCTAAATTTTGTCGTTCATGAGGATGCGAATGGAGTCTGGAAAAGATGCCACTTTACCTTCTTTTGCTCGCTTTCTACTTCGCTTTTTATGAAATGCCAACTTGCCTTGAATGCTAATAGGTAGATGATATGAGAATTAAAAAGTTAGAAATTTTGAGCAGTAAATAATATTTTTGTTAGAATACAGAAAAACTCACTTTTATGTTTTTATTTATTCTAAGGGTTTCTGGTTGGGTGAGATAAGGATAAAAGGTATTTTTTTCGGTTTTAGGAACAAAGTCATATATTGTAGATACGGATAGATTTCTTTATTTAGTAGCAATCATACAATTTTTAGTGGAAACCAAGTGACAATATACTTTACATATTGCTCTGACATAAATTTTTTTCAAATTTAGTCGGATTTGGAGTGATTGGGTTCTATGATGATAGTAGAGTTTTATATAAGTATACGACGACGAGGTCAAGTAGTGATATCTTACAGCTAATTTATTATTTATGTAATTAAAACTACAATTGTGGAAAGGTGAGAGATTTTCTAAGTTGCTTTGTGACTCATTCACCATCGTCTACTACCAATTTGGTAAATACTTTTTGCAATTTGCAGTAAAAGTGTAATTTATCTTGTTCCGTAGTACAAATTAGATAAAAGTGCAGTTAATTGCTTACTAACTAAAAATGTTTAATTCTATACTAAAAAAATACGTCCATATTTTGACTATACTGCCGTAGTACCCGGCAAAATAATAGTGCACAAAACTGAATTTTTATTGTCATGTGCCATGCACAAATAAAATTAGAAATCTACGCTTCGTTTTAGCAGTGCTATACCTCCATGAAAACTGTACTGCAAATCAAAGAGTTTTGAAAGGTGACATGAGTTTTTATTAGACAGGGTAGTATCTCAAAAATTCGTTGATGCTAGTTTTAATTTGGTATCCTTATTGAACTACTTTACTACTGCTTATTGTTACTTTTATACTTTATGTAATGCAGGTATTTGCCCCACTCTACGTATACACTTGCATGTCCTTATAGCTAAACTTTCTAGTACTTTTTCTAAAACTGTTTTAAGGATGTATATAAATTACCCAATTTACGTATATAATTTTGTGTTAGGTATTTGTTGATAACACTACATTTTTAATCTTTCTGATAAAGTGTAAGTTACCTAATTAGTTACAGTCTCACCTATAAAAAGTTAAGACATGGACACTTTTGGCATCTTTCATTTTCGAAAAGCACCAATTGAATAAATTACTTTGGAATAACTGTACGCATATCTCTCATGCATGTCACATGACAAAACTCTAATAGCAAATAATATTTCTTACTACAACAAAAGTAGTTATATGGGAGCAGGCTTTTCACACCTGTGTAAAACCACTCGCTTATACACGTTGTAACTGTTTACTTATCACTCTCTTCCATTGAAATAAAAATTTAATTTTCTTCTTTAAAAAATTCTTTTATTTGTGCTCGTAGTTAGTGCAGACTCCGTTCTACAAATTAACAGCTCACTCTCAAAATTTAGCCAATTCCTAAAACTAAAACCAAAAAATTTCTGTACATCGTTTTTATAACATTTTATTCTTCACAGTCCATATTTGTTTGGTGCATGCATATTTATATAACATTTAAAATAAGTGTGAGTTTGGGAATGTCCATAATTAGCTTATCTGAAGTTAAATTAAAATTGTTTGTGATTTACATCATGTACTGTTGTTTTTTGTAATATTTACAGTTTTACTATAAATTGATTGTTTGCAGATACTGCTGCTCAGAAAACTTGATATAAGTTGCTCCATATATTCTCTCAGAGGATTCCAGACCCACTCAGGTTTACGATTACAAGGACATAGCTGTAGAGCATAGCAGATGAGAAGATATCCCAACTGAGTACTGACAAAATGATCTCCATTTTGGGACGATGCTTTCCAAAAGAGCCTGTGTGGGAGATTAAGGAGGAAATATTTTTTTATTTATTGAGGTTTATAGAACTGCACCAGCAAAAAGTCACATTTTCATGGAAGTGCAAACAAAAATGTTTAGAAAGGGTGTTATACTTTCTTCAAATACCAGGTGCACAGTTAAATCGCCGGCTAAATAGAATCGATTTTTTTTATTATGGAACTTTTGTCGCTATTCACTAAAGGAAAACTTTGTTGGGTAGCATTTTCTTAATGAATTATCTAGGCTACCCTTTGTCATAATCTGTGAAAGGAAAGTCTAAGCGGATTAGGACTTTTATTGACCTATAGGAAACGTAATCGCGTGCACTGAATTAGTCTCCTGGGGAAAATTTATCACACAAACGCGAGAGGATTTATCATAAAAACTTGAGAAACTACATTAAACTATACAATGAGCACATTCTATTCTGCACCGACTCAATCTAGTGCTAATAGATTTCTTCTGACCCATTTTCTATAATTTAATTAGCTCTTTTGTGCACTTGCGCTGATTTACCTGTTCTTCTGAACCAATTAGTGTTCTTACTGCTGATTGATGAAGATGACGAGGATGAATTATCAACCACGGAAGATATTTTCGGCCTATCGTCTTCCAAAATGATAGTTTCCGAAATGTTATTGTATATATCGTAGATTTCAGCCATGCAACCGAGTTTAAGTCGACCCTGAATAAAGTGGGAATGCGCAAGGGTAAAATGGAGACTAAGTATAGATGTCTCTGTGGAATTTACATCCCGGTGGACTTCCTGCCGGGACGTGAGATAAAACCGGTGCGCCTGAAAAACACGTGAATGTTTTTATTTCAGTATCCTAACTGAAGTTTTCTTATAATTGCAAAAATGGCCTTGAAATGAAATGGTGTGTGTTTAAAGTTTAAAGTTTTACCATTTTTCCATTTACTAGCCAAGTAAGATTTGCTGCCGGTTTAGAGCGATATGATGTGCAGTTGGCTTCCAAGACGTCACCTACAGCAAACTGTCGCTTCGACAATACTATTTTCGGAGCGTGCTCTGGAAAAGCTGCAATAAAGAAAAGTTAATTAGGGAATATTGCCAGGAATAGCAAACATTTGCAAGTTGCAATTACCAATATTATCATTTTTATTTTTTAGGATTGTCATACCTACGACAGAAAGTTTACCAGTTTTGACATCAGATGTGAACTCTGGAAAGTCCACGGTCACCTCGCAGCTATACTTGGCGGTTGTGTTTAGATCTACTCTTCTCAGTGTCAGTTGTGTTGCATCTGACCGAGAAAACTGGAAAGTATAACATTTTTTTTTCATTTCAAAATCATTTTGGGTATAAACAACATTCACACGCACTTTCTTACACGTATATGCCACCACAGTTGCTTTAATTTATTGCAAATCATTAAAACTGTCTCACTTTTACCTAGAAAAACCCAAGACAGCGTCCTTTTATTACATTCTATTACTATGGTGAAAGGAACGCACGAGAAATGTATTTTCATCACAATTCCCAGATTACCTCTCTTGTAGATAAACATTTATCCAGCTTCCCTGACACCGTTATTTATACTCACGGAGAGAGAAAGGGAGAGAAACGAATAAAAAAGATTTTTAAACGTTCTTTTGTCCAGAGAGACGCTGCCAGCAGCCATAACCATGACACGAGTGCACTGTTGCTTTCTCCACCAAAAGAAATCTATAGGAGATATATCCCAGTAACCACAGATTGCATTTTCCCTTGTTCCCAAAGTAATATTGTGAAGGATAGTTGAAAGCTGCAGCCAAAAACTAAGAGGAACACGTACCACTGGACGTTTGCCATAGAACGCGAAACATATTTTCGATCTGAACAATTTTTTTCCTCTCCATATACCAGAAGCGGACATCCTATTACAGTGTTTGTGGTGGAAGACGGGAATATAATCTATCATTTTCCGCCAACTCAATCATTCCCCATCTTAGATACGACAAGTGGATGTTCCAAGTGATTACATGTATCTCACTTCAACGAAAAAGCAGAAAGGATTAGTTTGGGGATTGTTAATTTGCGATTAGGAAGGCTACTTTGGCATTACAAGTGACGGGAAAGCATCACACTTGTAATACCATTGACGGAACAAAGCTATAACAAGAAGTGTCAATTACTGTTTCCAAATCATAGCATTTTCTTCCCCTTTCTTTCTTTATCTTAGCAGTGACCTACGCAAAATTCCTTATTATCTGTACTACTTTTCCGTATTATAATTATTAATTCCGGTTAGAAACAAAACTCATCTCCCACCACACTGGGATGGAGAGGGAAGAGAAGCGCAAACTAAAATCCCATTTGATCCACGATCTACCTCATCTATCTATTCAGCCATTCCGCCTCATTCATCAGAGCACGAGATTGGAGGACTCATATGGGAAAACTGGAGCTGGAGACAGAGACAGAGAGACTCAACGAAAAAAAAATCATTCTTCTCCAGTACAGCATATATTTTTTTGGGGAAACACCTTTTCGAGAACTCGCATTATCATCAGATAATACATAGCCGTAATCATCATCCAGCCAGATGCAACCAGTAACGGAAAGACAAGACAGAGAGAGGACAAGGTGTCTTTTCGCTTAACAGCAATATTATTTCCAATATGAGTCCCAATCTCTTTCTTTCTTTCGCTCGGGTTAAGCTCAGCTCAAAACGGCCTTTCAATATCGTTTCTTTTCTCGGGCTGGAGAGAATCGAGAGAGTCACTAATGTCCCTTTTCATTCAAAGCTTTTCTTTTTTTTCTGTCCCCTTCCCCGACAATGAGAGAAATAGGGTGGAATTCACAGAACACGAAATGCAAGCTTGCCTCTAATAGATATAGTTTCCTTATTGATTTTTTTTTCATTCTCGCACTTCCAAAGAAGAAAGTATTGGACTTATCGAGCCGGGTCAGAAGTTCTCAGCTTGCCCCACTCCAAATGTGCGTGCTGAAGCGACTAAAAGCTTATTCCTTTGCACCTAGCTGGATTGCAAATATAAAAATCGTATATCTTCCACAAAAGTAAATCCCTTTTGTTCATTGATTATACACACAATATAAAGCCATTTCTAATTTTTTTTTCTGTAGCTAGTGATTTACATTGGTATTACTGGTGACTAGACTCAATTTTTGAATTACACTCTTTCGCGCACACTCATTTTCAATCGGCGGGTTTGTTTTAAAGGAAAGGAGGAAGGAGGTGGCGTCTTATCTGCGAGGAGAGAAGATGGATGGTATTAGTGAGAAAATAAGTAGATGTGGGCATGTTTTATTGATAACATGCATCCACCTCTACGCTACTGATCCAACTTCGCCAGTCAAATGACTTCTGGGGGGATAGAAAGTAAAGCCGCCATCCTCTCTCATCTTCAGCTTCATTCGATTACAAAAGTTTTCTTGTGAAGTGCTCCCACACACACACCAGAGGAAGGAGTGAGAAAATAATCACGTTACACAAGAGTAAAATTATGAATGCCGCAGGGATTTTGCGAGAAAAGGCAAAGACAAAAAGATTGAACTCGGAGTTCTTAAGACACTTGTAGAAATTTGAGGATCGAGAGAAAAAAACTTTTCTTCAAACCCTTTCCTATTTTTCAATTAGATTTTGATGTGACTTTTTGGACTAGTCTTTTACAATCGCAAATCACCCCGTGATTAAGTAAATAACTTGCCCCAGAGCATTTATTGCTTTGATAATGATGTGTTGGCGGTTAGCTTTAATTTTGCTTAATTTTTTCTCACTTGGCGTAGTATGCCCCTGTGGACTTACAAAAAAGTAGTCACTATTAAGTATGGCAGCATTTTCGAAGAGCTCTGCTCCAAAGATAGATTGCCTCCTCTCAACCTTTCCACCAAACATCACATAACTTGCCCCATCTCGACATAACTTATATGCCTGACCTGCAAAGTCGACATATGAAGTGCATAAACAGGACATAATCTCCAATTTTATCATATTAATGCGCGGTTTTAAACGCCGCCGCTCTCTGGAAAAAATGAAGGAAAAAAATTGCCTGGGAGGGGCTGGTCCCTCTGAGTTTGGACTTCTATCCTCATTCCTGCATTCCCAACATCTATTTTTGCATTGAACTACATTTGTAAAGATAAGAAGGTGAAGCTGTCAGTGTTGTGGTGAATGCCTGTGAGGGGCTGAGAAATGTGCTCATATTTCTCCGCGTACTTCCTTTCTTTCAACCTGCCACTTTAAATATGAATAGCAAAAGAGGGGAAAGTTTGTTTCTATAGGTTATCCTATTTTCCTCGACTACGCTGCTCTACTTCCTTCCCAAATATCATAAGTTCAGAAAACTCACGAGTCCAAGGAAGAAATTGAGCTTAATAAATTTTTTCTCCTTTTAAAATGCACGATGCTTAAAGAAGATATAATACAATTTTAGTAACTCATCCAGTCTAGCTTACTCTCAGTCTCAGGAGGGCACAAGGAAAAGGGCAGAGAAAGTTCAAATGAATTTTTCTACCTCTGAAAATATTTGTAAGTAGGCTACTGCTCGAATTGGAATAGTGGGTGTTTTCGGAACACTTGTCACTTCACTGCCATTTTTTCAGCAGCCGGTTCCCATTGCTAGTCCCTTACTTGTTCCACAATAGTTTTCTCATCGCATCATCCAACCAACCAAATACCACTCATCTACCCGTTTTCCTAACGTTCACCGTTTCTCTTTGTTCTTCTCTTTCAGGATGCCTCCACTCGGAGCTCACTTCTCGCTGAAAGTCTTTCAAAGAGCGTTTTCCAAGAGGAAAGAAAACTGCTCATGTAATGGCGTAGATTTGCATGCATTATGGAATGGAATTCATCCAACACGTGCATACATTTTATGCACATTACAGTAGTCGTAGTGGGGATGAATGGGCAGCACTTTTCACCCCACTCCTGCAACCATCAGAAATGAGATGAGATTATTATGCTCCCGTTTACGTTTATCCAGGGTCTAGTTAGCATTCTTTAGTCCAATAAAGATGATCATGTTATGGGATCACATATCTGTGTATACGTCCTATTATATTGTTCCCTCTTCTCCCCACTTTTTTCGCTGCGTAAGGACACTGAAAAGTGAGCCTGAGAACGTGCAGTTTTCTAAAAAAAACTTTCATAAGACAATCTCCCCTTTTTACCCTGCAAGACGCTGCAATGCCAAGGTATTGCGTTGCATACAGATTCTCTTCATTTTTTTCTACCCAGGTCATCTTCTTTTCAAGGAAGGGATATTATCAAAAGAAGAATGCATTCTCCCTTTTTCCGTGCAGGAACTATTCGAATTCTTTACGTGGACTTGGTTACATTACAAAAAAGGAATCTAGTATTGGAAACGATCAAGCGAAAACCGAACTCATGGAAATGGCATAATCTAAAACATGTTGTGGCGTGAAAGTGACTGATCATTGTCTTGTAAACTTTGGACTTCCTTTTCGAACCGAAATACAAAAATGAGGGCGGTGACCATGTCACATCATCAAAGTAGAAAGTGAGTGACCTCTGCAACTCTGCAAGGCTAAATCATATTACTTTTACCCCTTTCAAAATGAAACTTCCTTCTAAATGTTATAAAAAACTTATTGTCATTACTTTTGAATTATAATATGCAAAGCACATTAAGGAGCAAAATATGCGTGGATAAAATGTACTGAATTCCATAAAAATGTTGATGGAAGCTACTGCATTTTCCTCTCATTTAATCTTTTATACGTCATCATTCCTCGATTCATTCTCCTTTAAATTTGTGTGATGAGTTTGATGGAGCATACCAAATTGTAGTACATCCACTGCAGCTCTATCAACCATGCTATTATAAACAAATATTATGCACGCAGAATTCTGGAAGTATTTTTTTGGCAAGTTGAATAGCGGAAACAAGGACTAAGCACTGCACACACATTACCAATTGGTATTCCTACATGCTTTTAGGTGGAGGGCATATGGGCGGAATTTGAAATAGGATGGATGATTTATGCAGCCAATTGAATCTGGTAATGTGAGGAAAACTAAAAAAAACTTTACAATACCGAGATATATATAAAATATGAGATGAGTTGAATTTTTGTTGCCAGCGATCATAGTAGAACTGGAGAAATATTTTATTTGTTACTTTTTCTTCGCTTTAAAGATTTCATTTCTTGCTGGGTAGGAAATGCATCAGCGGCAGAAATTTTATTAAGCCAAAACCGGGAACAACAATATCTTGAGCGGGTATAATTTTGCTGTAAGAAATTGGAAGTGATGAAGGCGGAACGAACTCTCCGCCTGGTTTTATTACTTTATTGATAGAAACCTTACCCCTGGGCAAACATAGGGTCAAAGAACGGAAGCCTCATAATCACTTTAACATTTTCAACTCTCTACTAAAGGAAAAATGGCTATATCTTGAGCGGTAATTGAAAATACTAAATACAAAAAAAAAATATTTTTTTTCTAACTTACATCAATTTCTAGCCCAATGGAGAAGCTCTTGACGGGTGGGGACTCTTTTGGAGTGTACCTGTAAAATTCCTTGT